>CAAKHD010000629.1:36430-66288 GCA_901007705.1 Fistularia tabacaria
GCGGAACGGCACGGTTTCCCTTGGTGCTAGTTTTCACCGGGCAGGGGACAATTAGCCCCCCCCCGCCCGTCCCCGCCTCTCCGCGCCGCACTAGGTCAACACATCCGACACACCTCGATACGTGGAGGCATGGTGTGTGTGTGTGTGTGTGTGTGTGTAAGGGAAGGCGTCGAGATCGGGGGGAAGGGTGTGAGGCCAAGTGGATGGATGCTAAACAAGAGCTAACGGCTAAAAACAATGACCTCTTGGGTCAATGAACAAACCAACTGTCGTTTTTCAAGCTAGGTTTGTATTTTGGTTTAAATATTCATTCAAGACTTGAAAGGGGCAACTCAAAAACTCACTCTCTCGAACCCCCACGGCGGCCCCTCAGGTGTGACTGGGCTTTTCTCCTAGGACCCGCAGGTTACTTTGGCTCGGGCAGGTGTGTTTACAAATAAATGTATAAAAGCGTTCAACGTCATCCCCAACACCCCCCCCTCTCCTCCCCCCGCACGTGATTTAAAGGAAGACGTTATGCAAGAGAACGCTACCCCTCCCGCCCGCGTCCGCAGCCCATGGTCAGGTGGTGAGCGTCACACCGGATGCTGATTTTTTTGTTTGTTTTGTTTTCCATAACAGGACGAACGAGAAGGCGAGATATTCCTTTCCAGTCTAACTTTTCTATGTTCATAATCAAAATATATTCCCATTCAAATGCTTCCAAACACCAGAAAATAACCTCTTCGGTGGAAAGAGACCAACATCAGGAATTAATGAACGTTCCCCAGAGTTGTCAGTTTTTATTTTCATATAATGATAAATACCTATATATCTATATATATAGATATAGATATATATATGGCCTTCACTCCCTCATTTTCTGAATCTGCCCGTTATGTTTTCTGCTCCCAGACCCACGCGTTTGATAAAAAAAGGGACAAAACTTGGATTCGTTCAGCGCACGCAGCAGACCTCCCCGCCGCGCACGTATTCCCAACATATAACGTACGTCGCATCCACGCCAACTGTCACAGCGTCTCAGGGCCGCTCATTTACGCCAGGATCTCCTGAGAATTCTTCTTTTTTTTATTATTATTATTATTGAAATGAGTGATCTTTTGTTGTTTGAAATGCTTGTGAATCGCTCACCACTTCCAATAACACCAAGTTAAGATAGACATGTTTAGATTGATTTTTTTTTGTAATATTTACTTTATATATATATATAAATATATATAAATATATATAAATGTGTGTGTAAACTGTTTTCTGCTTTTTTTTTTCTTCTTTTGATTCATCACAGTGTTCTGTCTCCTAACTGTACATGGTTGATATTAAAATTTGACAAGGTTATGCTTTGACCCCAGATGTGCGTCCCGCTGTCGTTTTAACACCACGTGGCAATAATTTTATTTTATGGCCACAAAGATTATAGTAGCAGGATCGCAGAGCCCATACCTGGAATCACAGGAAGTACCCAGACATCCCCACAGAGTCAAAATAGATAGGAAAAAACAAACAGTGCATGCATGGGGGCCGGGTGGGGCTAAGCCTGGATGTAACACCAAAATGCAAATGTATTTTAATGGGAGTGTAAGTTCTCTGATGATGCTGACGGCCATGTTTTGGACCCTCACGTCACAGACTCCTGGCAAGGTTGGTCAAAATCCAATGCAGGAGGCAGGGTTCATGCCGGCTGCAGGGGTAACAGTGGAGATGGGTTCTGGGAGTCAAAAGTTGGTCTAGGAGAAGCCTTGAAGGCGTCCCAGATGTTGCTGTTGTCGTGTGGAGGAAAAACTGAGAACGCGGCAAAGTGAAGGATCCCACAGGATGTGCTGTTTCATATCGATGTGGCGCCATCGAGCGGCAAAAGTATTGCATTGAAGTAAGTGACGGGGAAACTGCACTTGGAAATCATCAAGAAAGAAACTACGATGAAATGTTACTTTAAATTTAAGGAAACATCAAGACCTTTTTTTAACAAGTGATTTTTTTCTTTCCTATAAACAAACAAGTAATAAATACACAAAGGCAACAAAAATGGGGGGGGGTGTCATGGCAAATGAACAAGTTGTAAATAGCGAACAAAAAACAGCCTAAACGGAGATATTCGATGTAGTCGCGGAACATAAATACATTTTAACGGGTGTGGGTGACAAAAAGAGATAAAGAGATTGAGTGTATAAAATAATGTGTCAACATGTTTTTAATGTCACGTGATTTTATTCGATTACCGTAATCGAGGAAATGTTTGATTGCGCCATTCCTCGGGTCATTACGGTAACTGGAGCCTCCGCCGCAGTCACACAGATTCCGAGTCAGTTTCATTCGCCATCCGGTGACGCGGCAGCGAGCACGCGACTGATTCCAGATCAGCGGCCGAAGCCTCGTAAGTATTTACGGGACTCCAATCGTCAGAAAACCCGCTGAAATTCAAAGTTAGAGGAGGAGACACTTGGAAAAGCATAAAACCAGAGGCGTGTGTCCGGCATTTGTCAGTTAGGGATCGGGTTCCTTTTTGCTATCGTGCCAAACTGACCTCTTTCCAGGTAAGACGGCATTAACGCTAAAGGTTTTAGCAGCGGTTTCCCAGACTTTTGTGCAGTTAGCATAAACTTGAAGCAGGCTAATATGTCAGACGAGTTGGTTTGAAATGTACAAACATTAGTTATTAAATTACCGAATGGATTTTTAAAGTGATGTGGGTTTGCGTAGGCTTGCTTCATAACATGGCTTCGCGGCTAAATTGTAAATTGCCTGTGAAGGTTCTCCACAAATTGTGAACTATTATAAGTTGACGGTCGGTTGCGTGTTTGCTAGCTAACCGGTTTGACCAGCTAGTTTTGAAAGTGCGCATTGAACGACTCCAGTTTAAGACTACTGGCTGATAACCAGGGAACGACGAACGGCAAATTAAAAAAAAAAAAATATATATATATATATATATATAAATTGAGATTAACTGACATTTACGGTTTTATAATATCTTAGCTCGGGAATTTTCTATTTTCACTTCACTGAAGTTGTGTCTTGAATAAGGAAAGTAACCGCGATGAATCTGATATGATTATGTCTGCTGTTGTTATAGTTGCAGATTTATTGCGATAGAAATTTAAGATCTATTTATCATCAATTGTGCATAGCTTTCCTTGCTATATTCAGGTCTTCTGTCCTCGGTATATTTATCTATTTCAATTAAAAAAAAACAACAACAAAAAAAACAACTTTGGGATACAGTTACCATACAAAGCCAGCAGGAAATGACCTTTAGAGATTTAAAGCCCCTTTCCAAATGTCACTGTTTGCAGCTCAGTATGGAAGCGGGCGAGGAAAACATCACAAACCTGAAGAGGCTCAGGCCTCCTTTGTCTGACTCAGAGGACAACCTGCTGCAGTCATCAGGTTTGTGTGTTTGTGATTGTTTGCACTTGTAAACACAGCATGCCATTGGCGTATGTTGTAATTGGATGTTTTTTCTCCCATATTTCTAGGCGACGGGGTAGAAGTTAGTGAGAGTCTAAAGCGTCGGCGTCTGGAAGCCGCGGGTCAGGAGAACCGCAGTCCTAAAGCGTCTTCATCCTCTGCACGCGCGGACGAGCTGAAGATAAAATCCGACACTCCAATTGTTCCCTCAGTTCGTTCCAGAGTCAAGCAGCTCACCCAGAGAAGAGATGGTAAGCCAGAACATGTGACGGCTTACAGGCTGCTGTGATATATTGTGTACGTGTACATTTAATGGAATACGCTGTATTTTGTTTTGTTGGTCATTGTTTGATATTTTTAACAACGTCACGGTCCTGGGCGCATTGTTTAAAGAGTCTTTATTTCAGGTGGGCCGATTACCTTGGCACAGCGCTGCCTGTCAGACCCGGGGGCGGACAGCCCATCGGTCGAGCAGGATCAGGTGCTCAGACAGAATCTGCTTGGTGAGGATCAGTAGAGCTGCAAGGAATCATTGATGACTGCCATAAAGACCTTGATATTCAATTGATATCATCTTCCAGCCAGGGAAGAATTCGCCCAGCGAATGGAGCGATTTAAAGGGCCAGTATTCCAGGCGAGCCCTGCGCCTACACCGAGCCCAACCGGCGCCTGCCCTCGCAACCGCTCCAACTTCGTGTCCGGAATCCAGCAGAAACTCCAGGGCACAACCACCCCCAGCTCCAAGCAGGCCTCCCGCATCCGCCAGGTAGCAACCCTGCCTCTGAGGACATCTGGTCTTCTCAGCCACCACTACAGGACACACTGACGGCATAAACAGACTCACACATTCATTCTGGTCACTGCTCTGCTACATTTCTTGGTAAACAATGTGCTGTCCTCCAAAATTATCCAAGTAATTGCGTTAAATTAAAAAGAAACTGCCTGGAAATTAGAGATATTAAAATGTGACCAGAGTAAATAATAAGAGCAGACCTCACTCATATTTTTAAAGACATTACGTAGAACTCCTGGCAGGTGGTAAAGCTGAAAAAGACCCGGAAAATTATCTTTCGACGGAAATGGAAAAGATGACTGCGTAGATGACGCATGAGTTAGTGTTCCTTCTCTGAACATTGCAGCTGAGTTTGAGCAGGATATTGGACTATTTCATGGATCAAACAAAATAATGTGAAGGTTTTTGGTATTGGGGTTGAGCTTGGTGCCATAAAAAAGAATTCCTGCCTTGCACAGAAGAGCACTGATGTAATGCAGCCATTAAGGGACTGAACACACTGACGACCTGTCTGACCGATCAGGAACGGGAGCAGGAGCTTAACCAGCTGCAGTTCCAGCCAATCAGTGAGAACGCCTGGCTCAAACGGAGCAGCTCTGACCCCTCTCTCTCCCAGGTGGGTTTCCTTTCCTTTCTCTCACGAATATGGACAATAAGATGTCACCATGGATTTTTTTTACCCAGAAAACTGCAGTTCAGAGTACAAAGGTCCCTAATGGCCCCCTATTTAGTTAACCAATGATGTGAGACCTTCTCTGTGGTTTGCATAGCGAGGTCACACTAGCCTCATGGAGTCAGGACCTTCCTTGTCTCCTCCCGTTGATGTATCCTGGTAGTTGACTCCCACAGTCAGTTAATGTTGTTGTTGTTGAGTGAGACTGTGTGATACTCCAGCTTGTGTAAACACTAGCAGGGAAGGACCACCCCCTCGTCTTTCTCCTCCTGGGTTCCCAGTTCTAGGAGGGTGCAGTGGCCTCCTGTGAAGACATGGGATGTGAGTCTGACTGGAAACCCAACCCCCCCTTTTTCTTTTTCTTCCCTATCTCTCCCTCCAAATTCAGATTTTGATGGCTGCCCCCACACACTGTAAATACCACACAACACGCAGATATCTCCTTGTCAGGCAGAGCAGAAGCACTGTCTTGCCGCGGACAGCTCCGAAACTTCTTGGAAACCACGCTATTATTTTACTATAACGGTCGACAGACCAAAAAACAATTACCCTGGAGAGTCCTTGTCATAAATGTCATAACTGGTCAGTAGTTGGGGGCAGCCCAACCTTTGTTTGTTTTTGTTTCCATACCCGCACACAGCTGGGCTTGGACACCCACCCTTCCCACTTCCTGGGTTACACTTAGGAAAAACACCTGGAGCCACACAATGAGCTGTGTTTAGAAGAGCACTGGAAAATAACCTGAGAAAAAAGAACAGTATTTCAAAGACATACATTTTGATTACAGATATATATTAGGACGTTTGAAGAACGCCTTCAATCAATCCCTGATGAATCCCCTCATCAGTGATTTGATAAAATAATCCATAGAATAATTTATCGTTAAAATAATAACTGTCAGTGTCACAGTTTTATCAATTTGCATTGACCTACGGGGACGGTGCACTGAATGGCTCAGGTACGTGGCCCCAGACCTCTGGGGGTGAGTGGTGTGACCGGGCGTGATAAAGAACTTCCACATGGAGGCCGTGGAAAATGAAGGCCAGTCTGAACAAACGGTGAGTGTTGTTGCCTCCAGCAGGTGGATGGAGACACGCTCACGAAGGACGGTAGCTTCCTTGAAGATGCTGCATCGGGACCAGTGGCTTCATCTGAACCAAGAACAGGTGAGGGTTGTTTTTTTTTTTTTTATTATTATTATTGACATGGTGGTGTGACGTGCGAAGAAAGAGTGGAACATAAGGTTTGTCACATTGAACAAACAACAGTCGGGACAAAATCAAAAGTATGAGTGTTTGAATGCAAACGAGTGAGCCGGAGAGACGTGAAATTACATTAAATTTACATTAAGTTGCCTATAAGAGACATCAGGCGTTCATTGGTATCAGGTGCAAACAGAAGTAAAAACATGCAAACCCTGCAGCATAAATTAATAACCGCTGACTGGACAGTGTCTTGGCTGATTTGTGTTGCTTTGTTTTCCCAGTGCCGCCACATTCCTCACGTCCCACACCAGATACATTTTGACTGGGTTTCTAAACCTCCACAATAAATATGCACAGAAAGTGTCAGACCTCTTGCTTTCTTCTTAGACTGCACAGCAGCCGTGGCACCGCCCATTGTTAAGACATGAGACTGACTTCTCCACAGGTGAACCTCGGGGCTGTGATGTCCCGGCAGCTTTGGCGGGGGGGCCAGGGTCCGCAAACAAGCGTCAAGGACATCAGATCAGAGAGGGACGACTTGACAAGCCCTCGGCGTCACTCGAGGGAGAGCAGACATCGTTTCACCAAGACCCAAGCACCGTAATGCACCTGTCTTTTGGTGAGGATCAGGTGTTCACCAACACGGCTGACTTGGGTGGTCCAGATGAGCTGCTGTCAAGCGACAGGAGGAGCGAGGTCCACATGAAGGAAGTTCAGGTTCCCAAAGAAACCCATCAAAGATGGCTGGATGACAAAAGTCTTGAGTCTTCCTACGGTGAAGATGAGATTGAGCCTTCGACAGATGAGGATTTGAGACTGTGGAGATATCCTCATGATAGAGCTTCTCTAGAGGAGGAAGAAGAATCCATCATGTCTGAAGACCGGCAGGAGCTAGTCCTAGAGACCTCTGAGCTATCCAGAGGGGAAGCAGTCGATGCAGGCCCATGTAAAGATGGCCTGACGTTCTCTCAGATCCAGGATGGGGACCATGAAGCAGATCATAGCCCTTCTGACAAGAACAGAGATTCCAGATCAGAAGAGGACCAAACTGAGTCAGAGGAACCAGGCCGACATTTGCAGCACACATCCAAAGGCCAGCAGGTGGAGGAGGAGTCCTGCGAAGGGGAAGCTGTTGCAGAAGATGATGAAAGTCTCAATTTAGAAGTGGACCAAAGTCCCCATGAGGACGGTTCCCGTCCTCAACCAGGACCTGTGAGGTCTGACGCTCCAAGCAGCAGAGATGGACCATTGGAAGTAACCCCAGATGAGGGTGTATGTTGCCGAACCGGGGACCAGGCTGTAGATCAGCGAGAAGAGAAGGAGGACGGCGGTCAGGTTGGTGTTGACAGGGAGACAATAGAAGAATGCCACAAGGCGGAGGGAGAAGAGAGCTTGAAGAAAGTTAGCTTCATCCTGGAGCCGGAATTCATGAGCAGCTCCAGGTTATCTGAGATGAACACCTCCGCAGACTCCAGGGGAGAGTCGGAGGCGTCAGGTAAGGACCAGGACCAACCGGGGACCTGGACACTTGCGGTGAGGTGGAAGACACGGGTGGAAGACCTCTCTGCCGCCATTCTGCGAACACGGGGTTAAATATAAGGGTCGCACTGTTTATAGCAACATTCAGACTGCAGGGCTGAGCAGATCCTTGTCAGTGAGAAGGAAACACACACCTCATATGGGAACTACAACTCCCTTCTTGCTATCTTTATGTAATGCTCACTCCTAACGTGCGTGTTTGTTTGACAGGTGTTGAGGTGAGTTCTCTGGACAACACCAATACGGCTGAAGTAATTGACCAGATGTTCGAGGAGGTGCTGGAATATGCCGGAAGGGTGGATGAGGAGGAAGAAAGGAGAGATAATGAGGAAGCCGAGGGCCATGGTAGTGACATCGGCTCAGGAGACAAAAATAAAATGGACACGAAGGAAAGAAGCGAGGAGGCCGAAGGGGAGACCAAAGATGGTGGGCGTGAGGAGAACCAGCGGGAGGAGAGTAACGGAGATGAGCTGCTGACATTCCCCCCCAGCGGCATCCTCTCCCCTCTCAGCAAGTCTGTGGAGGCTGTGGTCACGCCACTGGTGAGACGCCGGCTCCAAGATTCACCCTGAAAAATCTCAAAAATGTTGAGACAATAGTTTTCCTGAGAACTGACAGGTTCTAAGCTTGTCATTTGTTAGCAGCTCTTTAATCATCGTGTTCTTCTGCTAACTCGCCCGGTTGTTTTCCCAAACCACAGTCAAATATCTTCCAGTCGGTGAAAGGCTTAATATCCGATCGTTTCCTGACGTGATTTCTTTGTTTCTCCCTCAGCGTCTGGCGGCCTCTCAGGAGGCCAACCCTCTGTCTCTGCTGCTGACGCCTGAAGAGGAGGCCAGCACCCCCCCTGCGGAGAGCGCTCCACTGTACAGGTGACCAGATTTGTGCAAGTGTCTTAAAAGTGACAGTGCACCTGGAAATTGATTGGCCAATTTTCTAATCCTGGGAAATGACTTTCCCTTCCCTATGCTTCACCTCTGTCTTGTGAGTGAACATGAAGGGGTTAAAGGTTCTGCTCAGCGTATGGGCTGTCCCGCTGTCTTCAGTGGGGCAGCACGGAGACACTGCGGCCCATGTGATGCTGCCAGCCAATCAGATGTGCACGTGTCCCTCAGAGCAACCCGCTGTTCCTATTTCACTTTGTCGCTAGATTTAGCTACTTTTCACATCCCAGGAAGGACTTCTTTTTTCCCCAAAGAAGACAGAACTAGCTACTCTCAGATGAAGGCTCATGTATGAGTGTACAGCGTGACAACTGCCTATGGAAATGTCTTGGGAAGTCATTTCAAGGACAGAGTTGGAACCCTGTCGTTCAGACGGATCTATATGTTCTACCAGATGGCAGAGAACATAAGGTCTTTCCTGTCATTTAGTAAACATGTTCTCTCTCTCTGTGTGTGTGTGTGTGCGTGTGTGTGTGTGTCGACAGTATCGATGCCTACCGCACACAAAGACAGAAGAAGAAGCCCGTTCCTCAGAGTGTCACTCCCAGCCTTCAGACTCAAGCCCTGCTGAAGATTCAGCCCCCACCCTCCGTCAACACAAAGGAGAAAATTGCGGTGCGTGTGTGTAACAGGAAGTCCTACCGCGTTGAGTTTTACACCTGTGATGCTGACCGTTCCACGCTCTGATGTCCAGGCTCTGAACGAAGAGGCGGTGAAGCTGCAGACTGTGATCAGCCAGACCCTGCAGGCTCTGAGCTGCTGCACCGACGAGGAACACGGCCGCGGGTCCCTGGAGGAGGCCGAGGCCGAGAAGCTGCTGCTTGTCTCCAGTATGTCCCCTCACCTCCTCTCCTGCGTCAGCTGGTGGTTTAATCAAAACAGCCATGCGACTGAAGCGTGTGCGCCGGGTGTGGTTTTCAGGTGAGAAGCGCTCGGCCCTGCTGGCAGAAGTAGCCCGACTCAGGGAGGAGAGGGGCTCCGCCTCGGAGGGAGATGACGGCACTCCACCCCAGCAGGCCTGCAGGGGGACTGTCAACATCTCTAACATCCAGCTACCCCTCAAGGTGGAGTTTGTCTGCTCCTCACACAACCGCACAGGTAGTGAAGAACTTTGTTCACTCACATCCCAACCTTATGAAATCCACATTCTCGTGTCAGTGTTCCGCTTAAAATGTCCCCTCCCCCCCTATCCTTGTCGAGGTCGGCCCAGTCACTACTTCTTCATCCTGATCCGCTACGGCCCCTGCAACATAGTGGCCACCCCGCTGGCGACGGCTGCCGACGCCCAGCACGGAGACACCATCTCCTTCCCCACCTCCGTCACCCTGTAAGCTGCACCACCGATCCTTGTGGGTTCACAGCTTTGTGTTGGGACCCCAGGCATGAACATGTCCTCACCCTCTCTGCAGCAAGGACATCCGCTCCAGCTTTGAGATCGACGTGGAGGTTTACAGCCTGGTGAGGCCACGTTTGCCGACTGTTCTTTCGTCTCATCTGTCAGTTAGATAAAAGGGACTGGTAGGAATTGACGTGCGTGTGTGTGTGTGTTGTGTGCGTGTGTGCGTGCGTGCGTGCGTGTGTGTGTGTGTGTGTCCACGCTGTCAGTCTCACACCTCAGGGAGTAACTGCACTATTGACCGCACCACCATCACCGCCAGGTCACGGGTAAGAACTCATGTTCTGCTCAGCAAAGGCCCACTCTTTTCACCTGTTTACTGCCGCGACCCTACTAACTGTGGCGGTCTTCCAGGTCACACCCAGGAAGCTCCTCAACACCATCACCGTGAGTTTCTACCACTGCTTTAAAACCCATGCTCTTCATGATACCCATCCTGTCTTACTGTAATTGTCTTTCTTTTTGTTTTCAGCAGAGGGCCAATAATAGCCTGGCATGTAAGTCACTCCAGGGGTCCGTCTGCCAAGACCTCCTTCGCCATCAGCACGTCTGAAGGAGTGCCGAGAATGTTGGAATGAGATGACTACTCTTCTGGAGGCTCACTGTTTTTTCTCTTCCTTCAGCTGCTCCTCTGAGCATCAACACCCGGCGCTCCAGTAACTTCTGTCTCGTGGGCTCTCACAAAATCACCCTGGCCTCCCTGGGAGGCAACAAGTTCCCGCTGGACAAGGTGAGGATCTGCATTGATGTCAAGAAGGCGAAGCTTCACGACCACTCTGTATCTTACACCTCTTTGTTCGGTTAACTCTTAACAAACCACCACCTTTTTTTGTCTTCTGGACACTCATGTCTCTTCACACGGGTGGGGTCACCGCTGATGTAACCTGTATCCCCTCCCCACTTTTCTGTCTTGCTTCCTCTCTCAGATGAAACTTGAAGGCAAAATCAGGAGGCTCCTGGGAGATGAGTTTCAGGAAAAGGTTTCTGTCTTTTTCACACACACACACACACACGCGCTCACACACACACGCACTGCAATGCTTTTCTTTGCTGATGCCACGCTCTGACACAAGCCTGCAATTAACCACCTCTTTTTCAGAAGCTGAAGTCGGAATAAACTGATGCTAGTCTGTAGGTCTTGGACACTTTGTGTGCAAGTGGAGGACTTACCGAGTTACCAAAATATAAGGAGTTTCCTGTGACAACAGGAAATCTTCCTGTATTCCTTGATTTTGCCACACACATCCAATGTGTTTGGCTTGATGGACTGCAGGCCAGCACCTGCTATGGAATGCAAATCATTATGCTAAGCTAACTAGTAGGATGCATGAGACCAAAGCCTCCACTTCTGTGGGAGCTACTGCTGAAATGTAATTACATCTCAGTTGCTGGACTGTTGATGCTATTTGCGCCCCCTACCCCTGCAGGTTCCCTTCCTCTCGCCCCTAGAGGGCAGCATCTACATGCAGCTGGACAGTCAGAGCCACTCGTGTGTGCAGCACCAGGGCTTCCTGGTCAGTTATGATGCTTGTTTTACTCAGTACCTGCTTCATGTGTCTTTTTGTGAAGTGATAGCTTTAACCCGACATTGTGTTCTCAGACCATGTTTGATATGATCAGCGGTTACGGGCTTTGGCATCGGCGGTATTTCTCGCTGGACGGCTGCTCGATGCACTACTGGAACCATCCCAATGACAAGGAAACCAAGGTAGTTGGCATTATCTGCAGGATTCCTGTGATTACCCTGATTTCACTTAGTCCCTCCTGATCCCCCCCGCGGCAGAGGCCCCTGTGAACGGGTCCGCGGGTTTAAGACTGAAAAACACACATCTGATCCATTGCATTGGGATTATCGCTGGAATGAGATGGCAGACAGAGTATGGTGGTAGTATCTGCTGATGAAGGTCTGGGGCGATGCGGTCGTAATGTTAGACACATAAGGTGGCATTGTTGTCTTGACCCTTAGGAGGCCGTAGGCAGTATCTCTCTGTCCGGCTCCTCAATCCAGAGTGTCCGACTGGTGCGGCGTGAGACATGCGCTCGACCCTTCACCTTTGAGCTGGTGAGCAGCAAATCGCAGTGGCAGGACAACGGCACCGTGGCCAGGTAAGTCCGTCGGACACCGCTTCTTGGGGGCTTCTCGGTTAAAACCTGTGAACTCGTGACGTTTGCCACAAGAAAAACCATGAAGTGTAACGGGTGCTGTGGGGTGGGCCAGGTGCTGGTTCTCGGCCGACACCAAACAAGAGAGCCTGGACTGGATGGAGAAACTGAGCCAGGCCCTGTTGGACTTCCACACATGGAGCAGAGCACCGGCAGCCGGGGTGGAGGCTGAGCAGAGCGCTGGAAAGATGAGGGAGAGTATCCTGTGACCTGGGAGGGACCCCCACGAAGGAGCGGTAGAACCGTAAGCTGTCTCAACTCAGCAGCTCGGGGAGATCCTCACTTTTAATCTGAATCCACTCCCCATCCACGGATTGTCTTTTATTTGCCGTTGGGAGAATTTTAGTTGTCCTCGATTTTGCTGAGATTTTAATTTGACTGTTTTTTTTCTTTTTCTTTTTTCTTTCATCCTTGTCTTTGGCATTGGCTTCTTGGTCTTTGCTAAAGGGGAACGTCTTATAATCTTCTATATGTACCATCATATTGTATAATTGTATAATCTGAACTGGAGGGATGAAGTGTATTTATAGATCCGCTGAGAGAAAACACTCGGATGTGAGTATATTTGAAATCTTTTAATATGGGGGGGGGGCGTTGACAAGGTGTTCTTGTAGTCCACCTTGTGTTTGGCGGAATGGCTTTTCCCTCTGGGTGTTTGCTCCAGTGAGCAGACACTCAGACATTTTCTATAAGAAGTGCCAAACTCACCTCTTCATTTACTGTAGGGATAATCAGTACATCCAACTGCTGCGCGGTAACCGTGGTTACGCAGGTATAATGGTGTATTTGTCACGCTACTGGCTTTTGTTAGAGCGAACGGAGAGCTGCTGCTTTGAGTGAATGAAATCTGCATTACATCCCGCTCTTCTTCATAGTCAGACATCAGCCACAGCGTACTTCTTCTTGTTTCACCTTTTGAATGTAGAGCTAATAATAAACTAATATGGAGGGTCAGAAGAAACCTCAGTGGCACAGAAGCCCCCAATCTTTGTTTGGGCTCGAACTGTTTGTCCTTCTGTCCTTCTCACTGTTGTTTGTCTGAATAAATCATGTGAACCGGGCTCCTGAGCCGCTAGCCTTCTGTTGTTCCTCACTCTTTAAGTCGGGAGAGTTCACTGAAAATGGAGAATTTCATCGGGATGACAACTGTCCCCCACAAGTCGTTTCTGTCAACCACCTGAGAAGCCCTCTGTTTTCACAAGGTTCTTCCCAACTTTCCTCATGTCCGTTTTATATTTTTCGTCAAAACAGACTTTTTTTCCCCCAAAGAAAAGGCCTTAATTTTTAGGTCCCCGCCCCGAATACTGCACTCGGAGAAGTGTTAAGTAACGTTCACCTCTTATAGAGGAATGTACATGTCTGGCTGGGGGGGGCAGAGTCTGGCAGGAAAGCTGCTCAGGTCAGGAATGTCATACAGGAAGTGGTCTACAATTAGACTTCCTGTTCGTCCCATAGCTCCTCAGGGTGGAGACGCTGCTGGGTGATACGTCACTTAAGGTGATGACAACAGTGTGCAGAGGCGGGGGTCTGCTTTGTGGGGCGAACATCCAGCTGTGTTGCTTCAGTCCAAAATGCCTGTTTTTATTGACCTTGAACGTCTTAAGTGTTTTCACAAAAAACGCAACGAACACCATCCTGCGCCCCTTTCAAGGTCCAGGTCCCTTCAAATCCATGCAAGTCTTTCAACAAGATTCAAATTCCCCTTCGATTCAACTAATCATGAGTCCCTCTGAACAGAGGGGTGCTGTTCTTAGAGCCGCCCGTAGATGGGACACAGATGGCAAATGTTGGTAAATATCTCGTGTGCTCTTCATCCTGGTTAGAGAGCATCACTATTCTGGTGGGTCCTCAACCAATGCAAAGCCATTAGAGTTCACAAACGTCGGTCTCCCATCGGAAGAAACTTCCAGATGCTGCTAAAACTCCTGAACTCCTTCACTTTTTCATCCTGAACACCAAAAATCGAACGTCACTATTTTTAGACCCCCTCGAAAGGACGGTGCCCCGATCAGAGCAGCCAAACAAGATCAGATGGGACGCCATATTGTCCTTGGCGATGTGTTGCCACCCCAACAGAAATACACTCGGCACAACATCCTGCTGTGTCACCCCCTGCTCCTTCCTCCATGTGGCCTGGATGAAACTTCCTCTGAGCTTTTCCCTGTCAGTGAGAAACAGCCACCTTGACCAGGACGGTTCAGTGGACGCCTTTCCGCTTCATTTTTTTTTTTTTTTTTTTTTAAACGAGCAATTTAAAATAAACCCGAAGAGAATTCTATTGTTAGCTTTTGTTTTGCTGGATGAAGGCCGGGATAGGTTTGTAGATTTGCTCTCTCACCTTAGGAAAGTTCACATTTCATCCACTCATGACCTGTTTCTAAGCAACTTCTAAGATCAGGTTGCTGCTGACCTGCACGAATAGCGTGTTGAGGACTGCTCTGTGCTACCTGATGGTCCTTCGTGCGAGAACTTCCCAGTTGGGTGAAAACGTCTTGCTTCTTTATATACAGTCACAACTAGGCAAAGGCCTATTGCCATGGTGAGAGGACTGGCAGGGGTTCCTGAAGAGAAAGCCAGAAAGGAACCATCAGCAGCAAAGGATGCTTTGCTTGATGAATTACCCCGAAGAGGAAACGCAAGTCAAAAATATCTGGGAGCGACGGATTGATAAATGCACCGCAGGGAATGCGAGAAATGTGTTTACCCGTTCGCGAGGTGGACTTCCTCTTCCCCTCTGAGGTGACCGGAAGGACACCCGGACTGCGCTTGGTGATTACATGAGGAAATCTGAGGAGCAGAGCTTGAAGGACGGATACGTGTTTGCGCCGGTTGCCTCCGTTCTGCAGTTTGAAGAGGTCCGGGAAGCCGGGAGGCGTAAACAGGGCAAGGAGGGGTGACGAGGGGTCGGCGGACTCCACGAGCCCTCGGATAAACACACCTCCCTCGGCGGTGGTAGCCGGCGCCGGTCCAACAGCTGCAGAAGATCAGAGAGGGTCAGTCGCGCTGGACTGTTTACCCTGTGGAAAGAAGGTCATCGTGTTTTGCTCGCAGTGTAGTTGCTTACTTTTGATAGAGGCTTAATGGCAGTCTGGATCGAGCCATTAGCTTATCACTGCCAGATTTACAGCCCGAAGCTCCATTAGCTCTTTCGCCTTCCTAGGATGCAGCCTAATGACTTATGCATTATACATCGCCCCTTCCTGTAAATCTACCCGTGATGATTTTCCCCTTATGACTCAAGAAAATCCGAGGACTCCCGAGGGGGGTTCTGTCCAACACAAGATCTATCCCGACCCCCGCTCTCCTGCTGCCATCTGGACCGTTTTCCCCTTGATTGTCCCCTCTGCTTTAAATCACTCCCCCGTGCAATTTTTCTCGAGTTTTAATGGTCAAAACCCAGACAGATTTGGAAGGGTGGGAAGCGCAGTTCCCATTTAACGTTAGTCAGAAGGTCGGGGGAAGATGGATCTCGTCTAGCTTTTCCAAAAAAGAAAGAGTGAGGGGAAAGCAGCTGACAGAGTGGAGACTGGAGCACAGGTGGTTCGGGTTGCTGAAAAGCAGATGTCCTGAGATGAACCCCTGTGGAACACCCCCAACAGTTTTGTTGTCTGTCCTCCATCTGCATTATTGATTTGGCTGTTTTTACAGCCTGACAGCTAAATCTGCGCACCACAGATTGAACCCTTCTCCCCCTACACCCCTCCTTTTCAATTGTTTCACAAGTAGCAGGACGATCCCATCCCGTTGTCTCCACCAGGACGTGTTTGACGCCAGGGCCACACAAACACCCACGGAGAAAGACAATACCCGACGCCGCGTCCAACATTTCGTGGGGAATTCTTTCAAAAAACAAGATGGCCACCACCGAAGTGTATTTACTGTGAAAGAAAAAAGCCACTTTGATCTTTCCCTGAGAAGAAACATGTGTTTGCAGGGCTTCTGATGGCGTGCGGTTGCTGCAACTCTTTGGATTACATATTTTTCCCCCCTCTCAGCCCCCGCGTTCATTCCCTTTGATTGGTCGCGAAGTGAAGCGTTTTGGCTGCAGTTCTTGCCAGCTATAATGGTCTGTGTTTGGGGTCTGCGGTCATCCTGCTGGCCTGACCCTCTGCGCTGGGCGAGCGCTCGTTGAACTAGCAGATCGTTTCTGTCTCCTCCTCCTCGTTTGGTTTTCCCAGCTGCTCTCACGTCTCACCATTATTTGAATTGTTCTCAGACAGATGATCTGTGATCCAAACACAGTGGACCATCCTGGTGAACAGAGAAAAACAATTATTTCAATATGACTGTCACAATTTAAAGCACTTACTGGGATTAATCGCCAGATTAATTTAGATTAATCCACCCTCAGATGATCGTCTTTCATTTTGTGGGAATAAAAAGACTTGTGGCCTGTCCCAGCCGCCATTGGGCGAGAGGCAGGGTTCACCCTGGACCTGTCTGTCACAGGACCACATGTAGCAACTCTGCTACTCTGCTTCACTCTGTCATTCAAAGGTCTCGTAGAGACACAGCTATTGATTCAATCAGTCACAGGTCGTATAGAAGCATGCAACCATCCTATGCGCATGTCTGGACAATTCTAGGTCTCCAATGAGCGTCCTGCATGTGTTTGGACTGTGGGAGGAACCTGGAGGAACCCCACGCAGATCTGGGGAGAACATGGAGACTCGGAATCGAGTCTAACACTACTTACTAACCACTTTTTTTAAATGAAGAACCTATATGGCGTCCAGATATCAAAGTAAAATAAAGCAAACAGGCGCGGGGAGTGAGGCTATAAGCTTAGGCTCTTGAGCCATATTTCCACTCAAATCATCCTCGAGTTCCACATTGCCGTGGAAACAAAGTGAACAAAGCCCAAGGGGAGGAGGTTTCCTTTTTTTATCGTCTTTCATTTATGAAAGTAAAGTAAAGGATTCACTCATATCCATGTCAAAGTACTTGGATATTCTAGCTTTTTTCCTCCTCTTCCACAAAAAAAAAAAACAGTCTTCAGAAGCACCTGAATGTATCCCTCCCTCCCTATCTGTAACCCTGCCTCCCTCCCCCCTTCGCTCCCTCCCTTTCCTGCTGGCCCCGTCGGAGGATGTGTGTCTGGGAGAGCGGCAGTGTGAGGAGGGGGGGGTTGGAGAGGAAAGCTGGTAGTAGAATGGACGTGTGCCCTCTCTCCTCTTCTTCTTCTCTTCCTCGACTCCGACGCCCCTCCTGCTCCGAGACCAAGGCGCTCCGCCGGAGGCGGCGGCGAGCCCCGGGCCCCTCGGCGTGGCCCTCGGCGGTGGCGGGGGAAGGACGCCGGCTGTGCGACTGAAAACAACCTCAATGTCAGCGGAGGGTCGGAAGAATGGTGGTGGCAAAGCAGAAGGTATGCGCACGTACACGCACACACAAACACATACACACATACGGCTGACCAACACCCTCCCTCAAATTTGCATGAATGAATGAATGAGTGCCCAATATGTAGCCGCCCACGGATCGATCGATCGATCGATTGATCGATCGATTGCCTGGTCCCCATTGGCCGATCCATTGATTATACAGTGAGCGTCTGATGGTGATGTCCATCTTTATTTATCTAATACTAGTTTTTTTATTTGCTGTTATTGTACATCGCTTTCAATACAAACTTGGCTCTGAGCGTTCCCCCCCGAGCCGGGAGCTGATTGGCCGACGGATCAGGTGACCCGACTCGGGGGGAGCCACAGACACACAACTTTATGTGAGTCCGATGGGTCGATCACCTAATCATCATCAATAAAACCGCCAATGTCGTGTTGGGTTTTGTTGTGATGAGGTGCGTTATGGCTTCTTGTGTCGTGCCATGTCATGACATGTTGCGTTCTCTTGCGTTGAGTCATGTCGTGTCCTTTTGTGTTGTGCTTTGTTTTGTTGTGTCATGTCATGTCCTGTTGTGTTGCATTGTGTTGTGTTGTGACGTTTTTTTGCGTTGTATCCTGATCTGTTATATTGTCTTGTGTTGTATCATACCTTGTTGTGTTGTATTGTTTTGCAACTAGTTGTGTCCTCTTGTGTTGTTGCCCCTGGTCCTGTTGTGTTGCATTGTGTTGTGTCATGCCCTGTTGTGTTGATTGGCCTCACTGAGCTGACATGATGTATTGTGCGGCAGAAATCGCTGATGATGATGTTTCACATTTGGCCTTGTTAGGAGACAAGAGCACATCCCATGACACACACACACGCACGCAATCTCACTCACACACACACACACACACACACACACACACACACAGACACATGAATTAGTAATGAAGCAGACAAACCTGGGATTTTGTGCTCCATCAGTGGCTGAATGTCCTGCAGACAGCAAGGCTCCAGAGCAGCACATTGCTCTATGCTGAATCATTCACCCCTGCATCCCTTCACCCCCTTCACGCCATCACCGTTCACCCCTTCGCCCAAACGCTGCCCGTTAGCTGGGAGCAGGGTCACATGATTGCAGCTTCGGCAATTGTTTGCACAACTTGTCCCATGCAAATCATCTAAATACTGAAATATGTCCACAACTGACCTCCAAGAGCAGGACGTCCTGCAGAACCCGGGCTGGCTCTCTCAGCCCAGGTGAGTTCAGCTGGAATGGGGCCATGTGATCGCGGCAGCTGAGCGTCCCGCTACGCACGCGCACTTCCTGCTGGCCGGCCGCAGACACACCTGCCCATCGCTGAAGTCACGGGTCCCAGCTTCACTCCAACCATCAATAACTGTCCTCCTCTGAGGATGATGCTGCCTCTCACTCATTCATTCACTCACTCACTGTATGATACGCTGACAGATTCACTTGCTCACTCAATGATTCACATATTCAGTCATTAACCCATTCACTGTTTGAATCACTCATTCACTCACTGTTTGAAGCAATCACTCACACTCACCCTCTCATTGGTGTGACCCACTCATTCACTCAATGTGTGAATCACTCCCTCACTGTGAATCACTCACTGTGTGAATCTCACTCACTTTGAATCACACTCACTCACTCATTGTGAGTCACACTCACTCACTTTGTGAATCACTCACTGTATCGATCACTCAATGTGTAAATCACTCACATATAGACTCAGTCACTGCGTAGCCTCCTTAATTCACTCACTCACTCAAACACACACTCATCCTCTCATTACGGGTTCATGTGAAGCGAAGGTCCCTCTGGTCTGTCTTGAGGAGGGGGACTGATCCATCCGATTATTCATTATCGATTATCGATGACCCAGACGAACACGGCAAAGATTCATCAGGAACTTAAAAAGATTCGGGGAATGTTTAAATCGTCATCGAACCAATCGATCGATTTTCGACCAGCTCGGTTCCCTCTGCTCCCGCAGACATGGCGATGGCGGTGGCGGCAGTGTGGCCAGAGGCGGAACGGGCGGAGCACTTGGCCCGAGGCGCCGCCTTGAAGTGGGCCTCTGGGGTTTTTTGCCGACCCGAGCAGCTGGAGAGGCTCGGCCAGTACAGGAAGAGGGAGAGTCAGAGGACGGCCTCCGCGCACACCAGGCTCAAGGTGACGCACGCGCACACACATACAGATTGATTTCCCCCACTTCAAATCACAACTCACAACACGTCGGCATGAAGATGCCTATTATATCTGACGCTAATTGCCCTGCTAACCGCTAACTCACTTTTTTTAAATTATTTTTATTTTACCATTTTCTATTTTTGATTGTTTCATTTAAATGTGTTCTTTTGTGTATATGTATGTGTCTGTATGGTTGAGTAAGGTGCTATAAATAAAATATACTATCATTTTTATCATTATTGTTAAAGCACACACACACAGTTGGAGCTAACTGCTTGGCGAATTTCCCCAAAGCTCCCTTAAGGCGCTTCATGCGAGTGCATTAGCCACTTTTTGTGATAATTAAGGTTATTTTTATGTTTATTTTTTACACATTGATAAGTAATTCATGGATTATACATAATTTTTACAATAAAAATGAAAAATAAAAAATATAAAATGTTGTTGACTTTCCTTCAGTTTCCTGTAAGCCCGAATGCGATTCTTTGCTGATGATACTCAAGTTTATTTCTAAGATTTGCTTTTGTGTATGTGTATGTGTGTGTTTGTGTACGTGTACGTGGCCATTTTAACGCTGCGTCCGTCCCTGCAGTCCATGGTGCAGTCGTACCTGGAGGGGGTGAGCTGGGGTCTGGAGCAGCTGGCTGAGGCCCGCGTGGAGCTCAGGGAGGTTTCTCAGGGTTTGAAGAAGGCGGGGCTGGAGGCCACCGGGAACAGGGACAGGGTGAAGACCCTGGATAGGCTGAGGGAGGTGTCAATCAACCACTGCCAGCTGCTGGCCGCCGTCAGCAACCTGCCCAGACTTTACTCCGGTGAGACCCTCAATCTTCTGTATGCGGTTGGGATGATGGAGCCTCCAGGATGGAACATCAGCTCCAGCTCCTCCCTCACACTGGAACGTCGTCTCCCCTCCCAGTGCGGACAGCCGTCCTGGAGACGGAGCGTCTGGTGGAGTCTCGGCGGCTGCTGGAGGCCCACGCCCGTCTCACCGAGCTGGAGCGCTGGCAGGACGACATCCTGTGGCAGCTGTGCGGCGCCGCCGGCGTGGCGGGAAGCGACCTCAGCGCCGAAGACAGGGAGCTGGTGACCAAGTACTTCTCCGGGGTCGGACAGCTGGTGGAGGCGCTGGGTAGGAGGAGGAAAAAAGTCCTGTGGGGATAACGTTATAATGTAATAACCCGCAAAATTAATCGTGTAGTTACTTAATCTAACGGCGCCTCTCTGCAAGGGCGGGAGCTGTGGGCGGTGGTGAGCAGCGCTCTGGCCCTCGCTCGCCAAAACCCCACGCCCTTCGTGTCGGCGGTGAGGATCGTGGAGCGGGAGGAGGCCCTTGACCAGGCCCTGCTGGGGGAGAGGACAGGGGGCGGAGCCAACGCCAGGCCCCTGCCCCCTGGGCGACCTCGCTGCTGGAGGGCGTGCTTCTTCCAGGTCAGTTCGAACACACGTCACCTGTGTCGTAAATGTGTAACGTCAAAAATGTGTAATAACTGTGTAATAAACGGTAGGTACTAGATGAGGCGGTGTCGGCTCGCTTCCGGAGCGTGTCCTACCTTCACACCCGCGGCCCCGGCCTGGCCGGCCACCTCTCGGCCCTGCAGCATGGCATCATGGGGGATCTGGCCACGGTCCGCCACCTGCTGGAGCACTGCGTGCCGCCTCACTACCAGCTGACAGGCGCCTACCTGAGGGCCAGCCATCGCTGTTTGCACTCCCATCTGGCACAGGTAGGTCAACACATACACATACACACACGTTTGCACGGGTTTTCCAGAGTGCCTAAGTGGCTGTCTGTGGACCAGGTGAGCAGCTGGGACCTGGAGAGCGGCGAAATCTTCGCCGTGCTCAACTGGGTACTTCACATCTATAACGGGTGAGGTCTAACGCCCGGGACGGGGTCTTCAGATGATCCCAGATGTTCGAGCGTGACGCTTGTCTCCGCAGGCCGGAGATGATGGGCCACCCGGAGCTGGTCCCGGAGGTGGAGAAGGAGCAGCTGGGGCCTCTCATCTCCGCCGAGGGCCTCGATCATCTGCAGAGCAAATACGTGCAGAGCGTCCGGGTGAGTCCATCTCGCCGCCCGCGGAAGACCCAAGAAGCGGCGGGGGTTTGTCACTGTTGTCCTTGCGGCGGCAGAAGAGCGTGTCGGAGTGGATGCACAAAGCCCTGCAGGTGGAGCTCCAGGACTGGCAGAGGGACCAGGAGCCCGACACGGACCATGAGGGCTTCTACCAGACCAGCCTGCCCACCATCATCACGCAGGTGGACACCCGCGCCAGACACACACCGACGGAGAGGTTTCATCTCATTGACGTGTCGTGTGTTTAGATGCTCGAGGAAAACACCCGGGTGGCTCTGATGATTGGAGAGTCGCTGAGGGACCAGACCATTCAGATGGGACTTTACGAGATGGAGACCCTCCTCAATAGGTGTGTGTGTGTGTGTGTGTGTGTGTGTGTGTGTGTGTGTGTGTGTGTGTGTGTGTGTGTGTGTGTGTGTGTTCCCTTTGATGACCTCCTCTGTTGAACTCCTCTAGGTTTCGTGAAGCTCTTGTAGAATTCGGGAAGGAGCATCGCCGGGATCCGAACAGCAGCAGAAGCAAGTTCTACCTCCACTACCTGCTGGCCTCTATCAGCAACTGCATCATCCTCAAGTAGGAAGTTCTGACCCACACACACACACACGGACGCGTGTGTGCACATGTTTTCTCATGAAGATAAAATCCGGCAGGAAGTCGACGGAGAGCCTCCAGCAGCAGCAGTCCTCCAGGTCTGCAGGCCAGTTCTCCAGGACGCCCCCCAACCCCTTGACGGCCCTGGACCGGGCGGTGAGACGCGCCTGCCGCCTGGTGATGGACCAGCTCCTGCTGGACCTCCAGCCTCTCCTTCCGGGCCTGATGACCCGGCCCTGGCTGGTCCAGGGAGACCCCACGCCGAAGCTGTGCTGCATCCTGGAGCGCAACCTGGAGCTGTACGGCCGCGTGCAGCCGCCCTGCCGGCAGGTCGCCGCTCCCGATGCCGAGTAGATGGTGGAACCGCGAGGGTGGGGGCGGGGCTTTGACTACAATAGAACTACAAACATGGAGGACTGATCTGAAACCCAGTGGATGCAGATGACTGTCCTGAAGGACTCACCTCGTGTGTGGGCCTTTCTAAAAGCACCCTCCGGTGGCTCACTGGCCCTGTGTGTGTGCGTGTGTGTGTGTGTGTGTGTGTGTGTGTGCAGCGTCTGCAGGAGGAGGCCCAGTGGCTGATGGTGGTGGAGTACGTGCGGGCTCTGATGCAGAAGAGGCTGGTGTGTCGCGGCGGCGAAGAGAGGAAGCTGCTTGCCCAGCAGATGGTTCAGGACGAGCAGAGCTTCAGGGAAATCTTCCACGGCCTGGTGAGATATGCGCACGCACACACACACACACACACACACACACACACACACACACACACACACACACAGAGAGACACACAGAAAAGCTGATAACAACAGTGAAATAAAAAAAATTAAAAATGTCACTTGTCCTCCGTGTGTGTCTCCATGGCGACAGGAGGCAGACGGCGCGGCAGCGGAGGTGAACCCACTGGCTCTGCTTCCTGTCCTGGCCGACTTCATCTGCCTCAAAGACCCCAGCATGCTGCCGCTGGAGGTCTCAGGGCTGGCGGCCAAGTATCCAGACATCAGGTGACTCACATGGACCCATGACTAAGACCTACAGATGAGAGGGTGAATGCTGGTGTGTCTACAGGATGAATGGATGAGAGGTCGAATGGTTCTGTCTTTATGATGAATGAATGAGAGGGTGAATGGTTAAATATCTCTACGACATGTGAATGAGAGGGTGAATGGTGGTTTGGCTCGATAGGATGAATGACTGAGATGGTAAATTGATTTATGTCTCTATTTGACATGTGAATGGGAGGGTGAATGGTTCAATATCCATGATTCACGGATGAGAGGGCGAATGATGGTGTGTCTCTATAAGATGAATGGGTGAGTGGGTGAATTGTCGGTCTCTCATGAGTGAGAGGGTGAATGGTTGCGTGACTGCTGTGTCTGTGGCGCAGTGATGAACACGTGTCGGTGCTGCTGGACATCCGCGGCGACATCTCACGGGACATCAGGGGTTCGGTTCTGGACCTGCTGGAGCAGAGCACCGCCCCGCTGCCGGCCGGGTACCGGCCCATCTTCACCGACATCCTGGTTCCCCCGGCAACCATGGCTTTCTGTCTGCCCACCGCCAAGTGTGCCTGACCTTTGACCGCTTCTGGGAAAAAGTCAAAGGATCACCTGGATCTTCAGGTGATAGAACCCGTGGTGTTGAGGACAAATCCATCCCAGCTTCTCAGCCGCTTCTCATTTCAACCCTTCACCAATGAAGCAATACATAGACTGGAAAATGAAAAAAATACCCCAAAATGTAAATGAAATGATAAAAAAATGAAAAAGAAAAGTAAAGTATGAAGATGATCTGCGTGACGTTTGTTGTTCTCACAGCAAGAAGCTCTCTGGTGTGGAGTCTCCAGATTCTCCACGTGTCTGCAGGGGGTTCCTGTGGGGTTCCTCCCACAGTCCAAACACATGCAGGACACCAGAAATCGCCCAGATGCATGAACGATCGAGTGGTTGTATGTCTCTGAGAGGATGAATGGTTATAATTCTCCATATGTGGCCCTGTGATCGGTCCAGGGTGAACCCCACCTCGCGGCCAATCACAGCAGGGATAGGCTCCATCCCCCTCCCCTTGACCCCGTGTGCAGGATAAGCGGCGTAAAGTCATGTTTTCATTTGAGGTCTTCTACTCCAGCATATCCAGCAATAATCGGCCTTTTAATCCCGAAGAAACGCAAGATCGGAGGAAATACAGTCCTTAAAGTCGTCAGATGTCCGCGGGAAATAAAGTAGAATCCCCTTCATGATGAATCTCCCCTTTTGCTTTTTGACGCTTGCATCGTATATCTCCAGGCGTTTGCTGTCAGAGCGCGGGGGAAGCAGTGGCGTCTGGGAGGGAAAGCCAAGGCTGCTGGACTGTGAGGCTTCCCCCTCCTGATGCCCCCTTTCACTTCCCCAATAGCATCTCATCATGCAGTAGTTATTTTTTTATATATAAATATATGTTTAGTTTTTTTTTTTACTGTATTTATTGTATTTATGTATTTTTGTTTTAATATTTCAAAGTGTATTTTCCTTGTTTTGTCCTTTATCGTTCCTCAGAGAGCATCACACTGAGTGGCGTACATATGTTAATAAACACTTTATAAACCAAAGTGATTCTATTTATTACATTAATCAGCAAATATACCATGATATTGTTTTATTGAGTGGTTTTTACTCACTAAATGCAAAGTAAAAACTTTTTTCCAATTATTTGTAAATAATAGGATTAATTAAACGCACCATGCTTTCTCAATCCCACAAGATAAATATCATTTGTTTATAATCTTGATCTGCAAAGCTTGTTTCTTGTTTCTAAAATGCAACAAAATAATGATGCCCGTTTTCTCATGAGATAACTTGACTTTTCTGGTATCACATTCTCACAAGTTAGTCATAACTTAGCGAAGAAGGTCATTTTTGTAAAATATACCAATTCACTTATCACCTCTGTGATTATTTATCAGGAGCACAAAGGGTTAAAGATCATTTCCTGTTAAAGACGGTAACTCGTCACCTCAAGAGAGCTATGTTGTTACCACAAGATAACGATCACAAGCTCTCAAACCACATAATAATGCGGTTCTAACTGCAAGATTCAATACTGTATGGTTTATGCAACATAATTGTAATTTGTTTGCACAAGATAAAAACTTGAGGGAACAAGATAAGATGTGTGTGTGTGTGTTATTAATTGATCATACTTTAGTTTTCTGCATTAATATCAGTATTATTACTCTTTCTATGCTTTCATTAATATTGTTATAAATATAATTATTTTCATTATTCTCATCATGACAATTGCTCTTGTTATCGTTATCATTATCATCAGCATTACTGTTTCTTTAATTTTCATGATTATAATAATCATCATCAAGGTTATTATTATGAGTGTTTATTGTCATTTTAACTTCATTGTTGCTGTTATTATTGTAATCAGTATTATTGTTATCATATTCATCATCAATGTTATTATCCATCCATCCATCCATCCATCTTCTGCCGCTTATCCTGCACTCAGGGTCGCGGGGGGTGCTGGAGTCTATCCCAGCTGTCATCGGGCGAGAGGCGGGGTACAACAACATTCGCTCACTCACTCATTCGGCGTAAATTTTTCCCATTTTTTTCCAATTAACCTGCTGCATGTTTTTTGGACTGTGGGAGGAGATCGGAGGTTTGCAAACCTGCAAACCAAACATGCAAACTCCACACAGAAAGGTTCCCTGTCGTGCTGTGAGGCTGCAGCACTAACCACTGCGCCACCGTGCCGATAATGTTTTTATCATTATCTTTATAATAATATTCTCCATTATTATTATCATAGTCTTGATCATCATTATTTGAATTTTTATTGCCATTGTTCATCATCATCATTATTACTTTTATTATGATTGTCATACTCATCATCATCACCATCATTATGATTATTATCAGCAGCATTATTGTTGTTGTAATAATTAATTAATAATAATAATTAATTATTATAATTATTATTCCTATTATTAACACTATTTA
The DNA here is from genome assembly GCA_901007705.1 of Fistularia tabacaria. NCBI lineage: Eukaryota > Metazoa > Chordata > Actinopteri > Syngnathiformes > Fistulariidae > Fistularia > Fistularia tabacaria. The sequence goes on from CAAKHD010000629.1 coordinate 62,743, forward strand.
ATGTGATCATTGCTGTTTTAATAACGTTATCATTGCCTATTTTAAAGGATTATTGTAATGTCGCGACAAAGATACACTGGGGCTTTAATAGCAGCGGTGAATGGATCTCACGTGACCTCACACGCCAATGACGTCACAAGCAAGATGGCCGCCTCCGCGGCAGCAACGCCGCTTTGGTGATCTGCGGCTGCCGGGAGAGTGAGGGAACCCCCGCCGGCGACCATGAGGACCTTCTGCGGCCGCGCCAACCCGAGCACCGGCGGGCTGGACTGGGTGGAGGAGGACGAGCAGTATGACTTCCACCAGGAGATCGCCAGGTACCCGAACCCGCGTGGCGCCGCCCGGACCGGGAGTTGTTTAGACTGAAGACACTTTTTTAGGGGAGGGGGGGGGCTCTACCCGAACCGTAGCCGGGATACAGCGCTTGTATGCGGGGTGGAGTCTCCGCCCCGCACCGGAAGCGCCGGGGGTGTGTGCCGGGTGCATCATCTGCGAGCCCTGGAGATATTTCTATTGTCAAAATGATTATTTATATTGTTCTCATGCTTAGTAGGAAATCATAGTGTACTCTACATATACCTCGTAGAAAAGGCAGTATTAATAAGTATTTTTTAATTTTCATATGTATATAAATATATCCATATATATATATATATATATATGTGTGTGTGTGTGTGTGTGTGTGTGTATATATATGTGTGTGTGTTATATATATATATATATATATATATATCTGTGTGTGTGTGTATATGTATATATATGTGTATATATATATATGTATATACAGTCAAGCCCAAAATTATTCATCCCCTTAGCTTATGATGACTTCATGTTACTTTTACATGCATTCACCCTGTCATTCACTCCTCCTATAGAGCCATGTGATAATTCACGAAGTCATTCACCCTCTCTCTTACAAAGGAAAATAATGCATTGCAAAGGAAATTGAATGATAAACTGTGTGTGTGAGAGAGAGAGATGATAAACTTGTGTCAGAACATCAACAGCCCTCCTTGAAGTGAATTTATCGTGTGTGTGTGTTAATGCTGTGTGTCCTGCAGGTCCTGCTACGCTGACATGCTGCACGATGATGACAGAGTGAGTGTCCACAGATCCGTTGGGATGGGGGGGGTCCAGGTGCCGCCGACACGGACAGGAAGTGACCCTGCAAACTTGTCAAACGTGACCTTCGGTTATTAACGCCGCTGTCTCTCCCCGCCTCCACGCCAGAATGAGAAGTACTTCCAGGGTATCCGGACGGCGGTGGGCCGCGTCCGCGCACGCGGGGAGGAGGTGGTGGTCCTGGACATCGGCACGGGAACCGGCCTGCTGTCCATGATGGCTGTCAGCGCCGGGGCCGATTTCTGCTACGCTGTCGAGGTACCCAAACGTCACCCGAGTCCTCGTCAGTGTAATCGGATTACTACCTGTAATCTGCATTTTATTAAATTTTTCTCTGGGCCCTTCCTCTTCCTCGGCGCAGGTGTTCAAGCCAATGGCCGAAGCGGCGCAGGCCATCGTTGAGAAGAACGGCTTCGCTGACCGGATCAAGATCATCAACAAGCACTCCACCGACGTCACTGTCGGGCCAGGTCGGCGCGCGCACACACACACACACACACACACATACACACACACGCTTTTCATTCTGAATGCAGTTTCTTTATCTGTGTCATTTGAATTCATATATACATATTTTATTGTTTTGTTCATTTCATTTATGTTTTTATGGTTGTGCTATGCTAATTCACAGCTTATTCCCCAGAATGTTTGCTTTCATTTAGCATGCTAATGCTATTTCACCAGAAAATGACTGGATACAGTGAAGATGGTAATGATGGAAAGACGTGTGTGTGTGTGTGTGTGTGTGTGTGTGTGTGTGTGTGTCCAATCCCAGATGGCGACATGCAAAAGAAGGCTAACGTCCTGATCACGGAGCTGTTCGACACCGAGCTGATCGGCGAGGGGGCTCTGCCCAGCTACGAGCACGCTCACCTCAACCTGGTCCAGGTGTGTATGCATGCAAGCATGCATGCATACGTTTGTGTGTGTGTGTGTTTGTGTGCATGCTTGCATCCATGTGTGTTTGTTTCAAGGAGCTCTTGAGATGGATGGCAGTAATATGCAGCAGAAAAACACTGGCGCTGTGTTTGTTATTGTTCGTATTTCGCAGCGGACGTTTTTTGCTAATGTCTTTTTTAACCATGCGCCCTGCAGGATGGCTGCGAGGCCGTGCCCCACCGGGCGACAGTGTACGCCCAGCTGGTGGAGTCCCCGCTGCTGTGGGGCTGGGCCCGGCTGCAGCCCCTAGAGGTGGAGGGCGTCCGGCTGCTGCCCCCGCCCTCCGTGGGGCTCTGCAGCGGGGCGCCGTCCGTGTGCGATGTACAGCTGAGCCAGGTGTCCCCCAGCGACTTCACCCCCCTGTGTCCTCTGCGCGCTATGTTCAGGTGAACAGGGTGACAAAAACATGCTACATTGCTAAACACTGACTTCCTGTTAGCAATGCATGCGTCCACAGTCACTGTGTGAGAGAGGCGGCTAATGTTGCTAGCGTATTCGCTCATATTTGTCACCAGGAGGAAAAGCTACTGCCACCTCGGTAACCCATTTTCTTCCTCCTCTCCTGTCAGCGTGGACTTCAGCAAGCCGGTGACCAGCAGCCCGCGCTCCCACTGCTCCCGGTTCGCGGCCCTCACCAGTGGGCGGGCCCAGGTGGTCCTGTCCTGGTGGGACCTGGAGATGGACCCCGATGGGAGCATCGTCTGCTCCATCGCCCCCAGCTGGATGTACCCGCAGCCAAGGACGGCGCCGGTGAGCTCGGGATTTTCTCGAGGAAACGTGTCATTACAGCGGTCTTAATTTTATTTGAAAACATTTTCATTCATTTTGACGTGTGTGTGTGTGTGTGTGTGTGTGTGTGTGTGTGTGTGTGTGTGTGTGTGTGTGTGTGTGTGTGTGTGTTGCAGTGGCGGGATCACTGGATGCAGAGCGTTTACTTCCTGCCGGAGGAGAGGACGGTGGTGGAGGGGGAGGAGCTGAGTCTGGCGGTCCACCATGACGATTACAGTCTGTGGTACAACCTGCAGAACCCCAGGTACCTGCTGCTGCAAGGGGGAGCTTTCGGCCCAGAAAAACTCCTTCATTCATTCACTCATTCATTCATTCATTCATCCATTATCTACACTGCTTACCTGCAGTCAGGGTACATGGGACCTTTCACTCACTCATTCACCCATTATGTACATACGGCGACATACAGCCATTCACCCTCTCATTCAAGTATCAGAGATGTACATGTATTCATCATCTCATTCACACATCATAGACAAGAAAGAGAGAAATACAGTGGTCCCTTATTGTACGAATTGAATTCGTTCCAGAAGTGGGTTCGAATGTTGATTTTTTTTTTTTTTTTTTTTTTTTTTTTTTTTTTTTTTTTTTTTTTTTTTTTTTTTTTTTTTTTTTTTTTTTTTTTTTTTTTTTTTTTTTTTCTTTAATTAATTTTCTCCTTTTTAAAAAAAAAAAAAAAAAAATTTTTTTTCCCCC
>CAAKHD010000629.1:66308-91936 GCA_901007705.1 Fistularia tabacaria
AATATACAAAAAAAAAAAAAAAAAAAATATAAGTTGCTCCTTTTTTAAAAAATTAATTATTTTTAGAATGTGTTTAAATTTTTTTTTTTTTTTTTTTTTTTTTTTTTTTTTTTTTTAATTTTATTTTATTTTTATTTTATTTAATTTTTATTTTATTTTATTTTTTTCGCGTCTGAAATTAATTTTCCCCGTTTAAAATAACAGAAAAAAACTAATTTGTACCCTCCCCCCCAAAAAACCTTCACAAAATAAGGATATTGATAAAGAAAAAAACTGAAAAAGAAGGATATTAATTAGATGAGGGACATCAGAAAGAAAAATCATGGTTATTGTAAAGATATGGTGTTGTAATATGAATCTTTACGTCAAACACAGACGACTGCAGATGGCGACGAGTGGTTATGAGGGTGCCAGACAGGCTATAGAATGAGCTCAACATTACAATAAACCTATGATGATTCTTAGATTAAAATTAACTGAAGTAACTTAAATTTTACTCGAGAATTTTATTTTTCGTCACTATTTTTTTTCTATTTTTTGATTCATTTTTCCTCTGAGTCACTGTCGCTAGAAGCGTATTCGAGATGTGGGAGAATTTCAAAAGTTTGATTGTCTTGCTCTTATATTCATATCCTGATTTTTTTTTTTCCCTCTTTCAAGGATAAAATTTGCTCGAATCGCGCTTTGTATCGAAAAAAAAAAATTCATATGTAAAGCGATCTGTATCTTAAGGGGCCACTTTATCTTTATCGTCGCATTCAGCACAACATCAGCGAAATTTGACCGCTGCAGTTAACCCATCATGGATGAACCATGAGCAGGAGGCAGCTAAGGCGCAGTGCCAGGGGAGCAGTGTGGGGTTCAGTGTCTTGCTCAACAGGAGGAGGAGGACGACCACTCTCACCCCCTGAGCCGCTTACGACACCCTCTCATTCACGCCTCATGTGGAGACATACTCATATTCCTACTCACCCTTTTATGCCATCCTGCTGCTATACGGATATACCATGTCCTTTTGTACGTACGATTCATGCTGTACCGCAGTGTTTCCTAACCTTTTCTGATTCACGGCACATATTTTACATGTGAAAAATCACACGGCACACCACCAAATAAATATTTAAAAAAAAAAAAAAACGTTTAAAATGAAACTGCAGTCTCAATTGACTGTGAAATCTGGCCCTGTTTGTTTTGAAGACAAAGCTGATATTCTTGCAGGAACTGGCTGTTCGGATTCAGCGATGAGTACAGCAACTATGTAGCTCGCTTTCAGAGCTTTCTCACTCGTCTTGGTGGTTTTCTTCAATAACGCTGCCTGTTTCTCGGTCTGTTTATTCAGATGAACACAATAGTTCTTATCTTGAAGTGAAGGGTGTTTAGTTTGGAGATGGCGTTTAAGTTTGTTTGGAAGCGTGACACTGTTGGACAGCTTTTCCCAGAACACCAGGCAGAACCCAGTCGGCTCGGTCGGTTCCCCAGCAACAGTGAATCCAAACGCAATCTAACTTTCATTGTTTTGTCTTGAGCTCCCCCTTTTTTTTTTTTTACTTTCTTCTGACCACCGCTCATACTTGGGCCTTCATCTGGGTCAGAATGTTCTTCAGGACCGGAGGATCCTGATTGAATACTCTTCCTTTTCAAATATTTATCCATTGCGTATCAGCGCCGCTGTCTCACTCCAAGCATCGCTAATGACGCTGCTGTTTGAGCAGCAGCGGGTCGATACACGGGTTCATTCACTGCGCGTTCTAGTGGAAGAGCGTTCAATGGCTCTGCCTGTCACGTCGATAGACGTACCAAGACACATTATTTGCGTTGAATAAATACGTTTTGGACCAATCGGGTGAAAGTGGGCATTTTTCCACGACGCACCTGACAATCTCTCACGGCACACGAACGTGCCGCGGCGCAGTGGTCGGGAAACACTGGCATATATCATGCCTGTACACCAAGGGCGCACACACTTTCTTTTACAGCATGCGAGCTACTTTTAAAATGTCCAAGTCAAAATAATCCACCTACTTCAAAAATGCCAAACACATTTCTTAAGTTGAAAAGAAATAAATTGGAGGATAACTAAGTAACTCGCTGGCTTGCTAGAGTTTTGCAGCAATTAGCAGCGTTGTATAGGCGTGCACGGTTACCCATGTGTCAGATAAGGTGAGACGTCGCACCGGCTGCCCTGTACGTCGATTAAGTGACAAATTTCTCAGTGAAAGTGGATGACAGGCTGACGTCTATTTTTTTTGATACCATACGATCGACCCACGCTACCTTTGCCAGCGACGTATTGGGCGCCCCTGCTGTGCACTATGTATGTAACTTGTGTATTTATTATCGGGTACATACTCCGAGCCGGAAGCTCTGGCCGCAGCACTTCATTGCGCCTCCACACTGACAATTAACAAGCTTGAATCTTGAATTCACCCTGTCATTCACACGTCACACAGGAACTGACAGCCATTCACCCTCTCATTTCCAGCATTTAAATTCTCTACAGTAAACAATCTGCTTTCGCTTCATGAATGGGTGAGGTGTTATAGACTCTCACCCTGTCACCCTGGGCTCCTCAGCCAGAAGACGTCCCCCAGAGACGCCCTGCTGTCCCGGCCGCGCTGCACCTGCCAGGCCCACCTGGTCTGGACCCGGCCTCGCTTCGGACAGCTGAACGACCCGCTGCTGGCCAACAGCTACGTCCGTGCGCTACGCAGCGTGAGTGTGTGTGTGTGTGTGTGTGTGTGTGTGTGTGTGTGTGTGTGTGTGTGTCATCCTAGCTTAGTTTGGATGTGTGTGTGTGTCCAGGTCCTGACGGAGAACAGTGTGTGCGTCTCAGTTAGCGATGGAAGTCTCCTTCCTGTGTTTGCGCATCTGCTCGGAGCCAAGAAGGTGAGACACACACACACACACACACACACACACGCACACACACATACTGACCTACCTCTGCCCCTCCCCTGTCAGGTGGTCGGACTGGAAAGCTCCAGAATGTCCAAACACGTCATCGAGCAGGTAATGTCCACCCCGTTATTACGAGCTGTCATGGTGGCGGCCGGCGCCGGTCACGCTGATTGGCTGATGGCTTTGGCGTGCTCTGCTCAGGTGCTTGAGGCGAACGCGCTGAAGGAGGGCGTGGAGCTGCTGGAAGTCCGGCCCGAGCTTCTGACCAGGGCTGACCTGGAAGGAGAGCAGGTACGGTGTCCAATCAGAGCCCGGCTCTCGGTCTTTTTCTCTATTTTCTTAATGAATGATCACGAAGGGAAGAAAAATAAGGTAAGTAATTAGATTACCTTTGGACTCGGGGGAGAGATTACTTTTGAATTAGCAAGAAAGAAAAATAAACGTTGAGTAAAAAAAAGGAAACAGCAAGAAATTAGTGAAGAACAGGAATAAAATGACATGAAAGTTTAGGATGCTCAAGAAAATGTTTGCATTTTTTCACATAATTATACAATCGAGGTTGTCTGCACTGTGAGTGCAGCCGGGTATGGAAACCATGTTATATAAAAAAAAGAGATGGATCTGAGGGAGATGATGGATGGAAGGTTGGAGGTCTTAATCTAGATAAATGGAGATCCCTCTGCCCCCCCCCCTGCAGATCTCCGTCCTGTTCGGCGAGCCTTTCTTCAGCACCAGCCTGCTGCCGTGGCACTCGCTCTTCTTCTGGTACAGCCGCACGGCGCTGGCGGGCCTCCTGCGGCCCGGCGCCACAGTCCTGCCCAGTGCCGCCACCCTGCACGTGGCCGCCATGGAGTTCCAGGTAAGACCCGCCTGTGCCGGAGGTGACACATTCAAGCGAATGAAAGCAGTTTCTTTGAAATTGAGATTCAGTTTCACCGCTTGCAGTTGCATGATGTGGCCACCAGGGGTCGCTATTATACATATACAGCACCAAGAAAAAACAAAGTCTTTTAAGTGTGTGTGTGTGTGTGTGTGTGTGTGTGTGTGTGTGTGTGTGTGTGTCACCGCTGTATGCCTTGTTCCTCGCCAGGACCTGTGGAGGATCAGAGCTCCGCGTGGCTCGTGCGAGGGCTTCGACGTCACGCCCATGGACGAGATGGTCCAGGTGAGCCTTGACTCCTCATCCGGGAGTAAACCCGATTTTTTTTTTTCTTCTTCCCTAAACGCTCTCCTCTCTTCCTCCAGAAATCCCTGGACTTCCGTGAGTCCCGGGAGGCGGAGCCCCACCCGCTGTGGGAGTACCCCTGCCGCGCCCTCACCTGCCCCGCCGCCGTCATGACCTTCGACTTCACGCAGTGCGTCCCTCAGCAGCCAATCACCAGCCAGGGATCGTTGCCCTTCGTCAGGTAGGGCCTCGTCCTCCTCCCGAGGCAGGGTTGAAGAAACTATGAAGAGCAGTCGTGTTATGAAGATACAAAACCCTGGAGGCTGATAAAAAAAAGAAACATAAGTAGCATTACATATACACATGTGTAATTACATTGTCACAAGTTTACAGGACAAGCAGGAAAACGTTGATGAACTTCTCCTTTTTTTACCTTCAGGGGTTGTCACAGCCAATCACCTGCCTGCATCTAACCCTCTTCTCTCACACCAACTAACTTCCTGTCCTCTTTCCCTCCATCCGTAAATCTCCTTTCTGGTCTTCCTCTAGACCTCCTCCAATCGCAGCATCCTTCTACCCGGATCTTCTCCATCCCTCCTATGTTCATGTCCAGAACATCTAACACATGCTGTTCCTCTGGGGTTCCTCTCCTTCACACACGTTTCCCATCCCTCTACTCTCCACTTCATACCTTTACCTCTTGAGATGTTGCACCAAATGCTCCTTGCCCTTATAGATCAGTAGTATCATCTACAAACATCAGAGTCCATGGACAGTCCTGTCTCAACTCATCTGTCAATCCGTCCATCACTATAGCAACCAAGAGTTGTGTCAGAGCTGCTCCTACCACCTCCGTCTTGGCCTTCTCCATCACACCACACCGCCATCTCACAGCTCTTGTGCGTGCCTTCCGCCAACCTGACAAACTTCTTCTCCTCTCCAGTAGATCCTGCATCTCAAAGTCACCTGATCACAGAAATATCACCCCCCACATCCCATAATCAGCTGGCTTTAAAAAGCTGCAACTACTGTTAACAGCCGGTTTGTGTGTGTGTGTGTGTGTGTGTGTGTGTGTGTTGCAGGAGTGGCCGTTGCCATGGCGTCGCCCTGTGGATGGAGTACCAACTGACAAGCGACATCACCGTCAGCGGGGGGCTGATCGGACCAATCAGTGAACAGGTATCGCCCGTCACTCAAAATTCTCAAGATTGTTGCTTCTAAATAAAAAATTAAAAAAAATAATAAAATATAAAAAAAAAAAAATGACAATGTATTTTAATTATACAGCTGACATTTTTTTAATGATTCTCAATTTTGAAGCAAATTGACTACTTTTTTTAAATTTTAATGAATGTCTTCTCTTTGTAGGGTGATTGTCAGTGGACACGCCACAGGAAGCAGGGTGTGTACTTCCTGCGTTCCTTCTGGGACAGCCCCGGCGAGGGTGGCAGCGACGCCATGTCTTACAGCCTCTCCTTCCAGCCGTCGTCGGGGGACATAAAGATGGACTTTGTCGTGGAGGCGCCGTGACTCGGGGCCCGTCTTTAACATCCACAGCTAGAGGAATTTTCAAGTGCCCCTTTATTCTGGTCTCTACAGTAACCAGAGCCAGAGATGCAAAAAGTCCCTCAGAGGAAAAATTCATCCTGTTTTTTTTTTTTCCAGCTCCAGTATTTGTAGAGAAAAAAATCCTGAAAACGGCACTTCGATGTGGTCATGCTGGAAATGTAATTCATAATACCGTCACATAAGATGTTACATCTCAGACTCATCAGCGCAAAAGGAGAAAACCCGTCATTTTAATGTAAAAAGAAAAAGGTGCCAGTGAGAGGATGATTGACAGCCAGTTTAAACCCCCAGCAGTAAAAGCCTGGTTTGTCTTGCGTGTTTTTTTTATTTCAATTTGGTTTGTAGTTTGTTTGTCGGGCGGCGTCGAGTGAAATAAACGGGGAAACTTCATCATGAGCTTAACTTTATTGAGTGAAGTAAAACAGGAAGGAGCTGAAATGCAGTGTGTCGGGATAGAGGCTTTCTCCTGGTGTCCTGCGCCTTCAGCTTATCGCTTGCATCATTAAATAAAAGACTGCGGCAAAGGTGGATTCGCCCGCTGCCACTGGTTCACAGCGCCAAAATCCTGAACAGGGACGGAGAGAGGCGTTCACTAGAAACACAAAGAGCCTCTGGGGTGCCGGCTCGGACGTCCGGCGACGAAGCGGCGCCGCATGTGCAGAGGAATGTGAGATTTGAGGGTGCAGAACGAGCGGCGCCTCAGGCGTCGGCCAGGGTCACGTTGGCCAGCACGATCTTCTCTCCGGGTTTGAAGGCAGGCATCCCCGTGTACGGACAGCCGGAGCAGCGGAACGCATCGCCCAGGTAACACTGCAGAGACAAGGCTGGCGTCAGGATCTGGATTTCTCCTTCGACGGGTGAAATCCTTGCTTATTTTTTCAGAAATAATTTCACAAATGTTGGGTGAAAAGTGGTTTCTAGTTTGCTTTTAAGGAACCTTCAGGTTCCGACAGGATCTCAGACATATTGCGTTACATACAATACATGCGTTACAAGACATATCTCATCTTTCAGTACGAATTCTGTTTTGTTTTTTCATGAGCTTCCCTTTGAGAATCTGAAGGTCACAACCTGCTCTGGAAACAAGTGCACTCACACTTCCACAGGATGACTTGGGCAGATTCTTCGCCTTTTTGCCCGTCTTCCCCTCCTCCAACTCCTCGGCCAGACCGCACGAGCTGCGAGGGCGTGACAGAAGAAGAGCAGATGTTTTAAAAAAAAGAAAAGAAACCTTTGACCGGCCAAGGCGCGGCATATAGTCTTTCCCCTCATCTCACCAGTTCTTGCAGGCCTTCTTCTTGCCACTGCCCTCTCCGCAGGTGGGCGCTCTCAGGGACGCGGGGTCTGGTTTCTTCAGGTCGTCTTCATCCAGCAAGGCGTCGGAGTCCAGGAGGTCCTGGGAGGAAAGAAAGCAGCTGCGACGCTCAGCGACACGGCAGTTAAGAGAGTTTCTGCGCCGGGATGGAAAATGAGCGCGCGGCTACGCACTCACCACATCGTCGTCGTTAATGTCGTTGGCAGACAGCGTCCACATCTTCACGGTGTTTGGATCCAGAGCTGGTTTTTCTGCAGAGACACGCGTTTGCAATTCAGAGCATCGCAGACGCTACCATTCGCATGTATTTACAATCATGATGGTGAAAAGGACTTTCACTGCGAGCTGCTGGGAGAGGATTTAAACTGTTGAACGTATAAGTCAGCATGAGGACAGATTAGCACTGATCAATGGAACATTGGAGGACAAAAAAGGTCTGTTTGTGAGGAAGTGGAGAAATGCTTTCAAGCAGGTTGGTATAGCGGTGGGTTAGAAGATCCAAGCTTTGTTCTTTTTCATTTTCAGGGATCACCAGACAAATGAAGAGGATCACCACACCTGGGTTGGGAGTCTTCTTCACGAAGGACAATTTGAGCTGGGCCGACGATCCCAGCTCGAAGTCAGGCTTGGATGCGGAGACGCGTATCCTCGACAGCGTGTTTCCAGTGTAACCAGTGGCTGTCCTGAGGGAGCTCAGGGCCTCTGGACTCAGCTCCGCTCTGCTGACCTGCAGGGAAAGGAAGTGAGCGGATCCAAGACAGAGGGTGCGGAATCCGTGAAATATTTTAATGCTTCAAAATAATTGTCAGACTCCTGTGTCAGCACGCCACTTCCTGTCCTCATAGGTGAACGTGCGGCCCACCCACCTGCGTCACCGAGGTGAAGCCAGACAGCTTGAGAGCAGAGGTCAGTTTGTCGGCAGTTCTCACGCTCTGGCCGTTGGATCCTGGAGGACATAGAGACCAGACAGATACAGAGTGGTTTCAGATATATTTATCACCTCACCTAGAATCAGATCACAAAGTAAAATAAATAGCGGTGGTAAAACTGAGAACATCCATTCAAAGCAATGTGTGGATGAACTGTAAGCCGTGTCAATCTCCAGGAGATGGCGTGCATAAGCACTATTTCATTTGAAATTATAGTGAGACATTTTGCCATTTACCAAAGTTTCCCAGATTGCAACTGGGATTATATAGTGAAGGAACTGTGCATAATAGACGTGATGACCGGAGGAGGGTGGGTGTGTGAAATTGAAGAGGGGATACATTTAGAAGGCCGTGTGTTCTCTTAGTATTTCTATTTCTACAGAATAAACCCCTCAATTTATTTCTGAATTGGAAAAATCCCGCGGACAGAAAACGGCACATAAGCAGAGCTTGTAAACCATCTTCTCACCTGTCACCGGCTCGTCCAGAACCAGCTTTCCGCCAGGTTTTAGCAACCTGGCCATTTCTGCCAGGCTGTCGGCGCTGTGCACGCAGGAACTGTCCTCCAGCAGGCAGGAGAGCACCCAGTCAAAGCTGGACAATCTGTGGTTGGCTGAAGGGGAGAGGTAAATGCAGAAAGTCAGCACACATTCACCCAAGAGAGCAAGGTATGATTTAAACAGGCATGGAAATGAGATAATTGCAGGAAAACTAGAAAAAAAATAATAATTTGAAGGAGACAAAATGACTTCAAACTAAAAATCTGATGCGCTTGTTGACAACCGGTTTTGTTAAAGAAAATATATATTCACAGAAATACAACAAAATGAGCAATTTCTGTTTCTAAATAAGACTTAGTGTGTCTCCTTCCTTTATGGGAACTTACACAGCGCGAGCCACTCCATGTTTTCCAATGACAGTTTGCCATTTTCTCCCAACGCTGCTCTCACTTCCTCCGCAAACTCCTTAAGGCCCGACGGTGCCGAGGGCTGAGTCCAAACCAGCAGGACGCTGTCACCTGCCTTGATGCCAAGACTGGCCATGATGACCTGGAGGGAGAAGGGAGTTTCCTTCAGCGTTTCCTATCACACTACTGAAACAAGATTGACACCCAGCATGTTCAAATGACTTTTAAAGACGCGCCACTTCCTCAGGAAATGCATCCCTGTCCATCACGTACTTAAGAGTATTTACTATTAATACTCGTACTACCTACTCTGAAAGTAATACAACAAACCTCAAAGTATATGTGTATTATGGAGAATTCGTCCTCTTCTCTCACACCACCTTTCATCCACAAACCTCCTCTTCCTCCAGACCTCCTGCCTGGCAGTTCCATCCCTCCTCTTTACAAGATCATCTCAGTGTGACTATCTCCAGAATATCTAACACGTGCTATTCCTCTGATGAACTCATTCTTGATCCTCTCCGTCCTCCTCACCCCCAACGAGAACCTCCTAATCTTCATCCCTTCATCTCGAAACTAGAAAACATAGCTGCTCTCAACTCCATCTTCTCCGCCTTTCCATTCATACTCTTTTATCATACCCGACCCTTTACTCTACCCCTTCCACCCTGCTTGAACCCGTTTCTTTACTTCTTCTCCACCCTCTCCATTGCTCTGGACTATTGACCCTAAGAACTTATACACCTCCTCCTTCTTCATCTCCACTCAGTCCCTCTCCTTCACACACGTATTCTTCATTGCTCTCCTTTCCACGGCTATGTGGAGCAGATGCAATCTTGCCAAATTTTAAAGTGATTACCCTGGATTTTTAGTGAACTTAGATTAGTAAAGGGTAATATCTTGATAAATTCTTAGTTTGCATTATTGAAAAGTCCAAGTTCCTTCTTACTAATTTTCTCTTGCTTTTTAAAATTTATCCTATTGCTGTTGTGACCTGAAAATAGCAAAATTCCTTTTGTTTACAACATGCTCATAAAGTAGGACAAAAAGGTAAATAACAGGAATTTAGATGGGACCCTGAGCGAACGTTGCGATGCTAACGTTTGCTAGCCTTAGAAACCGTATTTCATAGCAAAATAAGAAGTGAAGAATGTAACAGAAGGTACTGAATGTGTTACACATTAGTTCACGCCCAGCGTAGTCACAACTATCACTGAGTTCAACATTTTGTGAACTAATATTTAAGAAAACGTCTTATTTCAGAAAGAAATGGTATAGGATATTTAGCGGGTTAGCTCGATTTTGGTGAAGAGCAAGTCAGCGGAGTGACGCAGCCGTCGGTTTCGGTGTCATTCATCCTCCTGAGTCCATATTAAGCGGTATCACAACACGACTATGCTCAGAGAAATTACATTCATATTATAATTGTTGAACCGATTGTCTGGTAAAGTTGACCCACAGAAACTGTTAAAAATAAAATACTTAGTCGGATTCCCGTGTGATCTTACCTGCTATTCCAGTGACGACAGTATTGACCTGACAAGCTAGCTAGGATAAGGAATAGTGTTGCCGTTAGGAAATTTCAAAATAATAGCTCCGGAAATGTCGAATAACCTTTGGTCCTGTAATGTTTCGGGTGAAATGTAATCTGTAAACTCATGAAAAAAAAATAATATACCGCTTCTTGCTACGATGAACTTGAAATTATCAATAAAGTTCATTTGGTCTAGTTGTTCTTTTGTTTACATGGTTAAAATAAATCGCTTGACGTTTTGGGCTTCCACAACGGCGTCGCGCTAGCTGTGACGCAACGGTGAGCGGACACTCGGCGATGGCGGCGCTGCTGAGAGCACTGAGGGCTGCGAGGGCGATCCGGGGGCTGGGCGGCGGTAAGACGAGACCGCCGGACGCCGGTCTTCCCCCGACCGGGAAAAAGAGGACGGACGCGTACATAACGTTTAATTCTGTAATGGTAGGGAGACTGGTCAATGCGGGCGTTTGCTAACCCGTGCTATAGCTGCGAGAGAAGGTGATCATGAAGGACAGAATTAGCAAACATTGAGTCGCCCCTGGCTACGATGCTAATGCTAACATGGAGGGTGTGGGCTAATCTCTGCAGCAAGAGGGGACTCAAGCACCTCAACACCTGCGGGGGCCGTCTACACCCTGGCTGCGCAACCTCTGAGCTTCCTGAAACGGGTTATAAATAGATTAAAATCACATTTCGTGCGTGTGCACCACTGTAACGGTGCACCGACGTGAGCTGTTGTTTTAGATGGAAACTTTATGAACAGCAGTGTTGAGTTATCTGATCAAACACTGGACGAATTGTCGACAATCTCTTTCTCAGATCGAAACTTTGACGCATACAATTTAGTTGTGAACACGTTTTTGGAGCAGATGCAGTTTTTGATATTTCCCAAAATTGTCAGAAAATGACCTGGAAACGTGCTGTTGATGAACCTTAAAACTACTTGAAGAGCTGTATAAATACCAATGATGATAATAAGTCAGTGAAGTAAGGCATTACCTGAAACAGACAGATTATTTTGCAGTCGGTCAGTGGTTTCCCCAAAAGGCGAGAAAATTCACCCAAAATCATAGAACCATGTATGAATTGATAACGCATATACAATAATTGGGGACACGGTTTGCGCTTCCACTTCACAGTGTGAAGGTCCCTGGTCTGAGCCTGACAGTTGGCCTCTCTCTATGCAGTTTGCATGTTCTCCTCATGTCTGAATCAAGTTCATCAGAGATTCTGAAATGCCCAGACATGTGAATGAGTGTGTATCTCCTCTACATGATGTAAATGAGAGAGCGAATGGTTGTATATCTCCAAATCCTACGATTGCAGGACGAGTCATAGAAACAGACATAAAATAATTTGAAAGCACTTGATGTTTCAATCTCAACATTCCTCTTTCAGCGGTCATCTCACCGACATCGTCACAGGCTCAGAGCAGCAGCCTGACAAGAAGCTTCCACTGCGCCGCACCGAGGCTTCAGGATGAATCTAAATCAGACAAACCTACGCCGCCCTCGTCCGCGGCCTTCCACGAGCACTACCATGCTCACTCTGCCGACCAGGACGCAGGCACCTCCCCTCAGGGTGATCCACCGTCTGAGGCGCCGGTGGCAGACAAGGCAGCGAGGCCAAACACCAGGTCAGTCATCGCAAACATTCAGCACAATGTTAACCTCAGGATTGTACGACTTTAACGTTGCAATTCAGAGCTACATGCTGTTAGCAAAAAATAACAAAAAAAACAAAACAAATCAAAAAAATAACAAAGAAATTGCACTCTAACCATACCTACCTCAACATAGCTGGTTGTTGTTCGTTGTTTTCTGTGAGAAATTATTTATTATCTTTTGTAACTTTGCACCATAGGTCTTAGAGTAACGATATTTCAATGTTCTGTATGTGTGAACATATGGCAATATTGACAATAAAGTTCACTTTGACTTTGACTTTAACATGAATGATTGTCAGCTTGAATGATAGCTTCTATTACCATCACAGCTACAATTCACACTTCATGCACACATTGCATGTGTTATCTGTGGATAAGCATCGTTCAGCAAGCTCCAGTGCCGTGCTAACTGGGCTGCTCCTGTCATACAGGGAGTGTTTTCTGAAAGCCCACTGTTTTTATGCAAGTTATCAGGACCAGGGCGGTGAGGAGGACGAGGAGTACGAAACAGAGGAGCAGCTACAGGCTCGTATTCTAAGCGCCGCCCTGGAGTTTGTCCCGCAACACGGCTGGTCAATGGAGGCCATCGCCGCCGGAGCAGAGGTGAGATACCATGTTTAGGATATTTTGAGAAATGTCATCGTAGAGATTATTATTGTCATGATATCGACAGAAATCTGATTTAACATTGTCATTTGTGTCGAGGGACTTGGTATGGCGATTGATTTGATTCAGAAACATGTGTGTTTGTGTGTGTGTGTGCTTGCACAGACTCTCGGCCTGTCGTCAGCTTCCACTGGGATGTTCTACAATGGCGCCGGAGACCTGGTCCTTCATTTTGTCGCTCAGTGTAACTTACAGCTGGCTGACATCCTGGCAGAGCAACACAAACAGGTCCAGCTGGGCCAGGCTGAGTACGCACACATGCACACACAAGCAAACACGCACACACGTGCACACATCTGCACATTTAGTTGCTCAACTGAACATGGACATACACCAAACGTAGAGACGCAAACATGCACACCTTGATGCACGCCAAAGCAATGTGTAGATTCTCGGCCATACAACTCTCGGTGCTCACTGGTTAACCACCTGCCGGCACTATGCACATGCAAATATGCACAGGCACATATACACACACCTTGTCATAACCCAAAAAAAAGGCGGAAAATATCCCAAATTAGTATTTTTAATTCATGTTTACATGAAGATCCATTAAAATTCTACAAGGAGTTAGTTTATAATACATAAAGAGAAAAAAAATGGAAATAATCAATAAATAATTTTAAATATCCCTGATAAGATTAAACGCCACATAGCAGGATGTAAACTGAAAGACTTTGGGGTGAAATCTCCTGGATAATAGCGTCCAGGAAACATTGGGAAAGTTGAAACCGTGGTTGTGCGCCTGCCATAATGTGTCCCGTGGGCTTCACCACAGGCCAAAGAAGACCGCCGACTTCCTGAGGGACGCTGTGGAGACACGGCTCAGGATGTACGTCCCATACATTGAGCAGTGGCCGCAGGTAGGACGTCGTGCACAAAACTCCCAGGTACCTGTGTGTCTGGCTGTGTCATTGACATCTCGCTTTGTGGTTCCCAAGGCGATGAGCATCCTGCTGCTGCCTCACAACATCCCCGACAGCCTGAAGCACCTGTCCACCCTGGTGGACGACATCTGGTACTACGCTGGGGACCGGTCCACAGACGTGAGTGGGTCCTACCATCCTCGATCCCCTCCCTCCTCCGCTCACACCTTCCTCTCCCCCTTCCATCACAACCCTCAACATATCCGGCCCGCCTCCTCCCAGGTTACTGACACTGTCTCTGCTCACCGCCGCACCAAATATTCACAAATGGAAACACACCTATCGACATGAACTGCACACATGGATTTCAGGCTCAGCAGCAGATGCATATATAGTAAAACCTTGACTTCCGAGTGCATTAACTTGTGAATTTTCTCGTAAGTTGGTCTTTTTAAAAAGGGGAGCGACATTCAGTCCATCGTTTAATGAAGTTTAGCCATAAAGTGTTGCAAAGTACATGTTGCATTTAGCAACACATTTTAACATAAGTCCTAAGCAAGTAAGTTAAGCCACAGAGCACCAAATGAAAATCTCTCTCAACCGTCATGGTAAATACACTTGATAAAATACACTTTAAAAAATGTATTTTTTTAAATCCTCTTTTATTATGTGTTACCCTTTATACATTTTTTGCTATTTTTTTAAGTACTTTTTCCTGAATTTAGAAAAAAAAAACCAACCTACAACCAGGGCTTGGGAAGAATGAATAGCGCTTCACTTTATTATAATGGGGAAATTGAATTTGAGTTTGGTCACGGAACAAAAATCAATGCGTAAGTCAAGGTATTACTGTATACAATATTTATAATAATATCTAACTCTTGTTAGTCTATTTTGGATTTTTAAAGGTTGAAAGTTGTGCTAATGTCCTGTTGTCCAGTCATTGTTTACCTTCAGGTGTCCCTGATTGCCAATATTCCCTATTTTCATGTGCCATCACCCACAGATGAAGTGGTACACGAAAAGGGCGGCACTGACAGGTATCTTTAACACCACGGAGCTGGTGATGGTTCAGGATTCTTCCCCGGACTTTCAGGACACCTGGACCTTCCTGGACAACCGGATCCAGGATGCGGTCAACATGGCGGGCAGCGCCAAGCAGGTGGGAGATTATCGCCCATGCTAACAGAGCACGGTCTCGTTTTGGAGTATTTACACAAACTCGGGGTGACCGGATCATTCAATCCACAGCCTCTTTAGACTTTGGACAGAAGAGAAAATTAACTGGGACTACTTGGGAAGTTCGCACCGCGGCTCGGTTCATGTCTTTTCCAAGAGTTATCGGTACTGGATGA
Organism: Fistularia tabacaria; assembly: GCA_901007705.1. Taxonomy (NCBI): domain Eukaryota; kingdom Metazoa; phylum Chordata; class Actinopteri; order Syngnathiformes; family Fistulariidae; genus Fistularia; species Fistularia tabacaria. The sequence goes on from CAAKHD010000629.1 coordinate 81,176, forward strand.
CCCCTGGCTGTCTGTTGGGTCGCAGTCTGTAACCCCTTTGTCCTGGTCCTGTCTGCAGATGCAGTCGACCGGCGAAGCTGTGGTCCAGGGACTGATGGGAGCGGCTGTGACTGTAAGACCCCCCACCCCATGTTTTCTTTGTGTATATCAGAGCAGTGATACAGTGACTCCCATCTTTGTTTCTTCAGCTGAAGAACCTGACAGGACTGAATCAGAGGCGATGATGTGTCGTCCATCTCCGTGTAGACGACCAAGAGCACAAGCACACACACTCCCATCGTGTGTCTCGTGCTGAAGAATTTCTTTCTTTCTGCACACGTGTGTGATGGACAACGTGATTACGGATTGTGTCGGAGAAAAAGCCGCTGATTTCCCTTCATCCGCGGGATCAGCGGCTTCTTGGTCTTGTGTTTGTCAGGATTTTCCCTTCAATAAATATATTATATTTGCCATTTTAGTTTGAATTGTAATGATTTTGAAAGTCTTATCTTCAACGGTATAGGTTCGACTAATTCAAGCGAGGTTGCCCCAAGCAGAGGATGGGAGATGGGAGAGGGAAACCCTCTAACTGGGTCGAGATGCCTCCCATGGATGTTGTGAAGAAAAGCTAAATATTAGGAGGAGGGCTTGAAGTATCTGTGAACAGAGATCACAATCAGAAACTCTTCAGAGGCCTTTTCAAGTTCTTCCCAAGAGCTCCTGGAGGAGATTTGGGAACTGCAGACCCTACAGCAAGAAATGGAAGATTTCATTATGTAACACCCAAGGCTCTCCTGAGGACTTAGTGCTGAGTAGGACAAGCAGGTGTCGCATCTCCACCTGGACCAAAGTGGTGGTCCATCATGTGTCTGGTAGGTGAGCAGATCATCGGCGTTGACGCTCCTCAACTAGATCAACACAACCCCTGTAATCCCCTAACGTCCTCTGGTGAACCTCTGCCATGGTTTATGTGGTTATCCAAGGGGCACAATGGCCACCTATAAGCACATGTCGCTGGCAGCTGTTGGTGGCGGCTTTTACTCGATCAGTGGAAACTAGCTGCAGAGGCTATGCTAAGGTAGCTGCTGTTGTCCCTTGGCAGCACAAGCCACTGGCAGCAGAGGTGGAAAGTTACATGTGTGTATTGTGTAAGAAAAAAAAAATCCCTCAACACTAAATTTAATTCAAACTATTGTTCATAATAATGATGATTAAGATGTATTATGAAAATTACAACAGAATGCTTGTACAGGCATATATGACCTTTATGATTTGAAAAAAAATAAAATTCCATGATCTTCAAAACCACTGTGTGTGCATAAGATTTTATCATCTATTTTCTATTACTATCATCATTATATTCCAAGACTTTTCTAGGGAGATCTATGATGGCCCTCAGTCATCCAGGTCACGGTTCTCATCAAATCCAGTCATAGCAACCAGACCTCTCACCCAACAAGCTCCTTCAATTCCTTCTCTAAGTATCATGAGAAGCCTGGTTACTTTTATAATTATTCAATTTCTCTACAATAATTACGATGTGCTGTTTTATTACTAATAGTACATCAAAAAATGAAAAAAATAGTCTTAATATACAAGAAGTAGATTTACACATTGGGGCTAATTATTTATTATCCTTTATGAAGTTAGTTGGTCTGAGAGAGGAGGATACAGAGAATAGGGTCAGATGGAGAAGGTTGATTTGCTGTGGAAACCCCTGAAGGGAAAAGCCAAAAGGAGAAGAAGAAGATTATTGTCATTGTTATTATTATCATTATTTCATTATTTCCTATTTTTAGTACAAAACACGTCTTACCACTGGGATACTTAAAGTCCTGCAAACGCAAGGGAAGGATTTTATTTTGAAAGGCGGAAGTCGGTGCATGGAACTAATTGGAAATATAAAGATGACCCGCCCTTTTTCGTTATTTGAACCAATCAGCGACCAGATTTAGCTTGTTTGACCAATCGTTGGCTTGTCAACATTCCCGGATGTCTCCGAGCAAAAGCAGCGGCATTGAAACGAAGTTGAGTGGAGCGTCAACGATTTAGCCACGACGGTATTCCACCTCACTGAACATCGAAAATGCCGTACGCCAACCAGCCCACCGTGAAGATTACAGAATTAACAGACGAAAATGTCAAATTTGTCATAGAAAACACAGATCTGGCGTAAGTATCCGCGTATCCACTCTTGATAAAAGAGGGGCGAACGTTAGCATCTAGCTGTTGTTGTTAGCAGGACACAAGCGTTGACTTTTGCACACAAAGTACAAATTATTACACACTCACCTTTCTAAAGGTGAAGAGATTTTATCCAAGAAATTAAGTTTGACTACTGCAATACACAACTTTTGTATAAATACCTGGTATTATTCGATCATCTCTTTCTGCACTTGTATTTAATGCCAGTCTGTGAATTAATTGCCCATCACTCTGAATATAGATACTGATTATTTAATATTCATGTCGTCCTGTGCATACATGTTAGTCCTATGAGGAGACTTCTCTGTTTATTTTAGGTTAGCTATCATTAAAACTACGCACAATTAGAAAGATGCTGACACTGTTTTAATTTCAAGTATTATTGTCTGGGATGGGTTATTTTTCTGTATTACTTCCGTTAACGTCATGGTATGTTTTTATTAAATTGTGCGTAGAATATTTTTGATTTACGCCTGGATATTCATTGCTTTATTTTTGGACTAAAATCTGCAAGATTATACACGATATCAGCATGGAATAACCTACAAATTTGAAGAAATTTCTCAAGGACCAATATGTGTTCATGTTGTTCTATTTATCTTTCCCTGGCAATTAAAGGAATCTGGAATGACTTTGATTCAATACTTCCCCCATGTCTCTCAGCACTATTTTGTTCTAACTTTTGGAAAATGAAATTATTTCCACTCAGAGTGGAATCTTGATTCTTAAACTATCAACACAGCTGTGATATTATCTAGTGGAGGAGAAGTTGTGTCACTTCTAAATCAGTCTTTGTGTGTTTCAGAGTGGCCAACTCTCTCCGTCGTGTCTTCATGTCCGAGGTTCCCACCATCGGTAATGACCGTGTTTTTCGCATTTCACTAAATGGATGTGTTGGGCTTATTTTAAATCTGACTGGTTAAAACAAGGCACTTACAAGTTGTTAGTTATTCACACAATGAGTGGACTGAACCTGTGCTGTCACAACCACAGCAATCGACTGGATCCAGATCGACGCCAATTCATCGGTTCTGCACGACGAGTTCATCGCGCACAGAGTCGGTAAGTGTGCTGGAATTTGCTGGGTTCCTTCCTGTCTGCTGTAGAGCTAAAGTCCGCTGCTTTGTTTCAGGTCTCATTCCTCTCACCAGTGATGACATCGTGGACAAAATGCAGTATTCCAGGGTGAGTGTGGATCCCTCCAGAGGTATCATATCTAACCAAGGAAAAAAGAAATCAAAATGTGAACACATTTTTCCTTCAGGACTGCACCTGTGACGATTTTTGTCCAGAGTGCTCTGTGGAGCTGACGTTGGATGTTCGATGTACAGAGGACCAGACGCGCCATGTGACGTCACGTGACCTGCTGTCCAACCATCCTCGAGTCATCCCGGTGTGTGTGCGTGTGTGCGTGCGTGTGTGCGTGCGTGCGTGTGTGCGTGCGTGTGTGCGTGCGTAAATGTGTGCTTTTTTGAGGTCAAGTGATTGAAAACATGGCGCTGACTGGGTTTAATATGGTTTCACAGGTAACGTCTCGGAGTCGGGACAATGATCCCAATGACTACGTGGAACAAGATGGTACAGTTGGATCTGGGGAGGAGTACGGTGGGGGAGTGCCTTCTTGTTCCCCGCCATATTGTCACTTTTATGTGTGCTATTTTCAGACATTTTGTTGGTGAAGCTCCGTAAAGGCCAGGAGCTGCGGCTCCGAGCGTATGCCAAGAAAGGCTTCGGTAAGGAGCACGCCAAGTGGAACCCCACGGCGGGGGTGTCCTTCGAATACGACCCGGACAATGCCCTGCGGCACACGGTCTACCCCCGCCCCGAAGAATGGTATGCCTTGAGCTCCCCTCATTGCGTCTGAATGGGCAACGGGAGGATTTCTTAATGGCTTATCTGTGACTTCCAGGCCGAAAAGTGAATATTCAGAGATTGAGGAGGACGAGGTTCAGGCTCCTTATGACCCCAACGGAAAACCAGAAAGGTGAGCCGAGAATTTTTTTTTATATATCTTCACACGTGAGGAAATGCTAACATATTTATACAGCAATGCCTTGACTTACGAGTGGAATTCTGTCGTGATGCTGTTAGTCAGTTACAGAACCCTGGTTCTGTTACATGTTTTTAAATGTACATGAAAATGATTATACACAAAGATCAGATGAGGATGCCGGACATGGGCGGAGGAGATTGGGGAAGTTTTTCATTTGATGCTCTATCCTTAACTTAATTTACTGGCTCCACACATAATGCTACAATGTGTTGTTGACTCTAACTTGAACACTTTGCTACAGTTTATGGCGAAACTTAATTTAGCGGTGGAATGAACACCGCTCCCCTTTTTAAAACCATCAAACCATTCCTTACCAGCTTTGAATGTCCCTCCCGACATCAGTTGGTGTTCCCAGCATCCCATAGACGATGCTCTCGGTCACGGTATCCTGCGTGCGTGCGTGCGTGCGTGCGTGCGTGCGTGCATGCGTGCGTGCGTGTAGACCCTGAATTGTCCAGATATGTGAATGAGAGGATAAATGATTGTACGTCTCCATATGTGACCGGTCCAGGGTGAACCCCACAGTAAGTGACGGTATCGACGCCAAAGGACCATGTTCTGGCAATTCGGTGGAATCTTCCTTCTGAATACCTTTCTTCCTCCAGGTTCTATTACAACGTGGAGTCCTGTGGTTCCCTGCGGCCCGAGACCATCGTCATGTCGGCGCTGGCCGTCCTGAAGAAGAAGCTTAGTGACCTGCAGACGCAGCTGAGCCACGAGATCCAGAGCGACGTCCTGACCATCAACTGAGGCCTCGCTGTCTGGATCCACCCTGAGCCCGGACCCCGTCCGTCTGATAGCAGATTCAACACAGCCTGTAAAACCAGGACACGCAAAGCTCCGACTAGAAGATATCACTGTTTATATTTCAGGGGAAAAAAACGGATATCACAATCAGAGGATACAGTTTGTCTCTCCCTATATTTCATATTATTTGCTCGGGTTTGAAAAGTCACACACCTTTCCCAGATGAAGGAGGAGAACTCTGTGGTGAGAGAAAAATCATTTCATTCAAAACAAGTTCGCTCGCGATCAGAGAAGATTTCATCAGAAGAATTCCCATGCTTAAAAAAAAAAATGAGACCTCACCCGGAAATGGTTTTGACAGGACGAAGTGAAAAAGAGCCGTCAAATACAGAAACTTGATAACACTTAAATGGCGTGATCAACACTTTTTTTTTTACATACTGTATGTCTGGCTGGCCTTGAGGCTCATTGACAAAATAAAAAATAAGATCCCAAGCCGAGGCGAGAAGGACGGAGACGACGATTAAAAGAAAAAAAAAGTGGTTATTTTATTTAATGTTACTTTTTTAAATAAATCCGTTTGTGGGAAAATGATCAGGGTTTTTTTTTCTTCTCGATTCCACTTTATTTAATGAAAGCTATGTGATGGATGTATTGATTTGATGATTGAAACACAATCAGCTTAACTGACTGCAAGTGAGTGAGACGTGAGTTTGAGACGGCAGGAAGTCTGTTGTGAATTATAAAGTATTAACTGAATATTTAAGAGAAATGGCCTTAAATTGATCCTGGAATGTGCAAGAATGACCGCAGAACAGGGATGGAACTTATTAGTGGGAGGAAGAAGAGAGGGACCGATTTGTGTTTGTCAAGTGTAATAAGATACAGACAGTATAAAGTATTTCTGAGTGGTCCGGAGCAGATGGAAAATTCGAAATCTTGCTCTGACGTCCCACTTCTGTTCAGCACCGCCAGACTTTATTGGTGTTTTGGGGAACGCTAACCGGAGGAGGGGGGGTACCACTCGGACACTCGCCAGCACATGAATGATGACCGCATCAATGCAAACAAGCCAGCTAGTTTGCTAATAAACACATTTGACTGGGGCGGCGTAGCAGTTAGCACTCCTGCTCACAGTGAGAAAGTCCAATTCCCACAGGAGGGCTTTTCTGTGTGGAGGCTCCATGGCCTCCCCATGTCTGTGGGGGGCCCTTCTGGGTTCCTCCCGCAGTCCAAAAACATACAGGAGATTCTTTGGAGACCCTAAGTTGTCCAGACATTTGAATGAGAGGGTGAATGGTTGTATGTCGATTCGTGGTCCCCTGATCGATCCAGGGGGAATCTTACCTCTCACCCAATGGCAGCTTTGATAATGAATATACATATTTATAAATACACATACAGGTTCATTGGAGAAACTTAACTGTACAGAATTATGAATGAGAGGGTGAATGGTTGTATGTTTCTGACATGTAAAAGAGAGGATGAATGGTTGTATATGTATATCAAGGGTGTCAAACTCAAATACACAGAGGGTCAAAATTCAAAACTGGGACAAAGTGGCAGGCCAACATAATTTGTTGAAAAAAATCCAGATATTACAATGAACCTTTTCATATCGACCCAAACATGTTTTTCTTAATTGAATATGGAACAAACACAGCTTAATACTGTTTAAAATATAACTCAATATTGCACACATGCAAAATCAAAATTCTAATTAAAAAAGACATCAGTGGCATTCAGTTCTTCAATAAAAATTGAATAAAAAGCGTATGCTTGTTTTTTTTTTGCAGCCTTCTGAATTAAATTCCCACAGTAAACTTTTTCCACAGGCTAATAATAAATGTAAAAATAAAATAACAATAATAAACCAATTAATTAATAATATCATTCAATGAACGTGATACCATTCAAGCCCATGTCTTGGAGTAACAAGTAAATGTGAATAAAGAAAACGTTAATTATAGCACAGTTTGATACACACTGATCTACTCTGATGTGTACAAGCCTGGGGCATCGTGCCAAAACACCAGCAGAGCATTCTGGGATTTGTAGTATTAGTAGTCATGCGCTTTATGCTATGATACCGGCGGGCCAGCTTGAATTGTCATTTGGTATGGCTTTGTGAATTTGCCCCGCGGGCCAGAATTTGACACCTATGGTCTATATGATGTATGAATTACTGAGTGAATCGTAGTATTTCTAAATGAGGTGTGAATGGTTGTATTCTCTATCCATGTGGATGAGAGGGTGAATACTTGTTTGTTTATATAACGTGAATGAAAGGGTGAAAGGCTGTATGAACCTCGCCTCTTGCCCAATGACAGCGTGGATAGGCTCCAGCCCCCCTCCACTGCAGCGGTATATACAATGCATGAATAAATTTAGTTCCAAATAGCCTAATTACTAGTTCTAGGAAATGTCACCCACATGCAAATTCCAAACAATCTTTCAGTCTTTGCGGCTCTGTCTGGCTGTTTCGAGTGTTTCTTCCTTTCAGAGGATGTCTGACAGTGCTCTGGTGGAGCCCAGAAACCAGACGTGGTGTTCCATCTGGAATCCATGCCTGCAAACAACATTTGTCCCGTTTCCCTGCAAGGCACATTGAAAGTTTACAGTGTGATAGGACATTGGTCAGACCTCCCGACTCTCAGCCGCAGGCTACCTGCCTGGAAACAAGCAGGGGGATCTGTCGTTAAAGGTCGCTTTTGTCATTTTCAACACGGGGTCCTGGCGGAAAGTGGTTTCCAGCATGTCCGAGGTGGAGGGGTAATGATCTCCAGCAGCTTTATAGGCCACAGAGGCAGATCCTCATCTGGATCCTGGTCCTGTTGGGTTTTACAGGAGAAAACTTGAAGGTTTTTCTGGAGAAACTCATACAGTAAGTATAAAAAGGTGTATTCATGCGGGGAGTACGCACACGTCAGCGCGCCATTGATGTCACCGCCACTTCAACAATGAGGCTACAGTCTGAGTCTGACACACTTTGGTGCTCGAGTGGAAAAAGGACGACCGGCAACCGGGCCGGGAACCTTGGAAACACTCGGGCGCCTAATACACACTCTGTACACTCGTGCCAGCGGAGAGTAAACTCTGTGGCCCTGACGCGAGAGGATCAGCAAGTTCATGGCTGCACAGAGAAAACTGCAGGAGCGGCAGGCCGAGTAAACAGCTCAGGTGCACCATTTTTGCTGACTTGTTTCTGTGCAAAGAGGCAGAGAATGTGTTGAACTGGTGAGGTGTTGGTGATGCAATTGAGAAAATTCAAAATGTAGTGGGTCACACACTCACCATGACTGAACAACAAAATCACCTTTCACAAATGATTGTGATTTTCACTGTTTGGACAAAGGTTTCCTTTTACTTTTAAATCTTTCATGCTTTATTTTATTAATTTTATTCCTTTTTTTAATCTTTAATTTTATTTAATGTAATTTAATTTTATTCCATCTTGGAGCTAAGAAAGACTTGAATTGTGATACAACACAAATTCACCTGACATTATTTTCTCACACACATTTGTAATCTTTTAATTTTAGAATTAGATTAGAATTTAATATTTCAATTCATTTTTTTAATGCCTCCCTGTTGTTTTGCACAGTATAACCCATGCTGTTTGTAATTCTGTTTTGATTTTGTTTACTTCATTTAATTTCTTTATGGTATATTTCGGGCGTCGTATTCAAAGTGGGGATGTAATTTCATTTTTGTACAACACAGAAACCTAAATTAGTTCACAAATCCAGTTACTTGTTCTTATGAGTAAATGAATAAAAAATGTTACATTTTCTGGAAGTTTATATTTTCAGAAATAGAAGATCAAATGCAGTTGTAACCAAGTTTTGTACGGACATAAATAGCTGAAAAGGACCACTCTTTGTGGATTATGAGCAAACTTTGACATTTTCCAAGTTGAGGAGGCAGTTTATTTTAACTTATTTTATTCAACTTAATTATAGAAGTATAATTGTGTGAAAACCTAAGTTGAAAGACGTGAAGGAAAATGGCACCATTGTGTTTTAGCAACGTTTTTGCTTTCTAATTATTTATCACAGAACTTCATATCTGCGAGTTGTTCCTTTTTCCAAAAGGATGTTCCAAGTTACTGGTTGATTAGCGGAAACAGAGAAAAAATATAATTTTTCATGAACAAGAGAAAAATGATTTTCATGCATTTTTGATGGACGTAACGTGGCTTAGTCGCAGGTTTTTCAGTGAAATTGTAAAAATAAAAACACAAACACAAAGCGCTTCCACGTTTGCTCCGCAGTCCTTTGTGCAATGGGAGCGCAGCGAGGCCAGGTCACGTGGGTTCGTCACTGAAGCGGAAATGAAAGTTCACCAGCGACAGCAGCGGAGCGCAGCCGAGAAAGGTACGCCAAAGTCTCCGCCCGGGCCCGTTTTCCCACCGTGTCAATGTAAATACCGTGTGGCAGTATTAATCACGCAACCACCGAGGTGGCTTTACACCTCGTCGCATGTTTTCTGCTGGTTTTATGGACGCGTCCTTTTAAAAATCCCCTGCGAAGCCTGCTTGCTAACTGTTAGCTTAGTAACTCAGAAAAACATACCAGTGTTAGCCGCAGCCAACCGGATATGTCATACCGTTTCCGTCAAAACAAAAGTGGAAATTGTTAGCACAGTATCGGTTGTGATCGTGTACACAAGCGCATCGACCACCACCGTATAATAATGATAATAATATTAATAACAATAACAATAATAGTAATACATTCTAGTAATGATACATTCACTCAGTGCGTAATATGTTCACAGCGCCATAGCTGCCCGTTGCTATAGATGTCAACTTAACAAGTTGTTGTCAGTTATATCTCTAATGAAACTCGACGTTATGTGTTCAGGATGTTGGGAACAAAATTCCATTGAAATCCACGCCACGCCCTCTTACCTTCCTCGTAAACGACATTATTCACGAGGCGGAACGTAGTTGCCGGCTTGACTTTTAGTTTGAAAATAAAGCGGAAGTTGTCGCCGCAGCTTCCCCTTGGCTTGACTGTTGATGCATAGAAACGCCTTGATCATCTTCCGTGTTTGTGTTTTTGTGCGCAGCGGGTATTTAAACACAGCAACAATTAAAGCCGTTTTAACATTTGAATCTCTTTTGGTGTGTCTCCAGCCGCCGCGTGTCCGTGGATGGTGTAGCTAACGCTGTCAGCTACGAACACAAGGTTGTCGGAAGATTTTGTTTGTGTTTCTGTCCATATATTGTGTGTTATCGTTTGGTTAGCTTGCCTCTGTTGTTCTGATGTTTGGTCTCCAAACTGTGTGTTTTGATGTGATCCTTGTCACATCTGGACCCACAGCAGGGGGTTTCACCACCACTTTCCACGGTGGTGCGTTTACATACCAGGAGGAGAAAACAGCTTAAATGACAGCAAACAACAAAGATCTCGTTGAAGTGAAACTGAAAGACCTCAGGCTACATGTGTGACCTTTCAAGGGAATGAAAAGAAACTGACGTTTTATCAGTTTTGTTCAAACATTTGATTAAAAGCGTTGCTAATTTAGTATGATGTTGAATTGATGTCTCTCAGACCTCAGTCATCATTCAGACAATAATAACCAAGATATCTCTCCGTCGCTGACTGTCAAGGCTGTTCATTTCTGCAGATAATTCAGTAGTTTGTAGTTAAAGTTACCCTCAAAGCCCCCCCCCCCCAACACTAAGAAGGTTGAATTTAAAAAGGGTTTTATTAACCTTTACAGGGGACTACAAGCAGGGTTGGGGAAGGCTTTTCTTTTGCATGCATTTG
>CAAKHD010000633.1:3866-14223 GCA_901007705.1 Fistularia tabacaria
CCAGAGCTTTTTGTGTTGTGGGTGTAGCTGTGCGAGACAGCCTGAGTCCGTGAAATTAACGCTCTCCGCTTTTTTTTTTTTTTTTTTTCAGACTTGTTCTGTCTATTTACTCTACTTTTTGGCCACGATAGTGAAAGCAAACAGTTTTTCTGCGACCACGGGTCTCTCCGCCACGGATTTCTGATTTATCTGTCCGTAAACTTTCGCCCCCCGTTCGAAAATAGTAAACAGGGAGCAATTTTAGTCTGGTTGTCAGCCAAGGCAAATGGTTATATTATGATAACAGGCCTATTTCCTGTAGTTAAGATTTTTGTTTAACATTAGGCCCTATTCTCAGCCTGTAACTGGCAGAGCGGCGGCCCAGTTCTGACACTCCTAACCCCGGCCTCGGCCGTCCGACCAGATGTGGGTTCCCTTAAGCAAATTATTAGTGGTTCCCAGTGCACACAGGTTCCCAACTAAGTGTTTCCAGCCCAGATTTGGCAGGACACCGAGGAGACATTCCACTCCGGCGACATCATGTTTTCCCTTTGGCATAGCCATAGTGACCAGTTATTTATCTTTAAAAAAAAAAAAAAAAAAAAAATCCTGCTTAACGTCCGACCAATACGCCGTGGCCGCTTTCCTGAATTAGGCGAGTGGTGTTTATCCTCGCCGAAGAAGCCGAGGGAGAGTTATGTCACCGGACAAAGAACAATTGCTTCATTCTCGGAGCTCAAATTTGAAAGATCCAGTTTGTTCCTGCGTATCTCGTGCTCGTGTTGTTTCCAGACAATTCATCCGTCCGTCCATTCATTCGTTGATCTCGGGGCGGTGGAAGGTCCTACGGGAGACGTACGACTGCTCGCCCCGCCTTTCACGCGTCGTCGAGACGAGCGACAAGGTATCGGAAATAGGCTTATTTGGAAATGATTATTGCGATTCCTGCGCGTCAGGAAAGGTTTGACAGCGTCGGACCCGAATGCTGCTCCGGACAAAAGGACGAATAACAGGTCCAACATAAAGAAGTCTCAGTCCAGATCAGACCGAACCCCGCTGGCGTCATCCTTATTTTTGGATCATTCTTACTTCGGGACCAATTACAGGAAATTGAGGCTATTATAGCGATTATTTGGCACGATCCGTCCCGGACCATTCAATGCGGCTTCGTGTTTTGCTCCTTTCGCAGCATCTGCAGCTGTCTGCTGATGTGAACGACCACCTTTGACATTCGTTGGATTGGTCGTTTTCTAGCGGGTGACAGGATGCAGGTGTTCAGGCTCCCCCGGTCTCTTCCTGAAAGCCCAGTATAAAAACCCAACCGAATGCGGGGGCGGTGAGAAAAACAAGACTTCAGCTCAAACCGTGATGCGTAGATTCGTCCAGGTTCTTTTTTTTTTCGCAACACTGCTGCTCTGCACTCAGAAAACCATCATGCTGCTATTGCACCGTAAACCATGACGATACCACCTGCTGACCTTTGCACTGAACTGGACACAAATAAACCCTCTGCTGCTGCTGCTCTCTCATGATGTCAAACATCAGTTTGTATCTGCGTGCACTTTACACTTCATAGTTTCATGTCCACTGTTAATTTGCACTCTATTATTATTTTTGTTTTTGTTTTGTTCATGTCACGGCGGGCTCATGAGTAACGTCTTCTCCGTTCGAAACTGACAATAAAGCTAACTTTGATACTTTGAAGAGCAAAGGTAGATTGACAGATCAAGCAAATGCGCTTTGAATGTGACACTGTGGAAAAAAAAAAGTCCTCCCCTCCGTCGTGCACGGTGGTGCTAAGTTTTCGGTTAGCTTGCTGGAACTTGCAGTCGCTAGCGCGCGGTTAGCCGCGCAGGCGTGGAGACTCGCGTGTCGGAGAAAAAAACAAGCTTTCAGACCGGCTGCCCGAATGTCAATCAACCGCTAAGAGCCGGAGGGAGGATGGAGGACAGACTTTGATTGATCTGCTGACAGTTTCGGTCGGTTCGCGATCGCGGAATTGGGCGCCCTCGGCGAAAAACCGTGTCGAAACCCCTCGTTGAACTCGCCTGAGATGTCACCCTTTCGGTTTCTTCTACCAGAGGTGCTTGAACTCAGCGGCGGCCGTTAGCGCTCTTTGCGTGTGCGCGCTCGGTCAGCATCGGGGACGGTCGAGGAGAAGCTGTGGTTCAGATCTGCAGCGGTGGAGATACTTACAGGTTTGTCTGACAGGGTTAGAAGAAGAAGAAATGGGAGAAGAGATGGAGACGTTGACAGTAAAAGTTGACTTTGACTTTGCATGTTTCAATACGACTGGTCTGTATGTATTTATCGGGGCCCCCCGACGGATCCAGGGTGAACCCCACCTGAGAACGAACGAATGAATGAATGAATAACAGGACAATGTCATGATTTTTGTGCTCCAATCAGAAGTTCCTTGGGGAGCAGTTTGCGTTCACTCCACTCGTTTATAACTCCATCCTCCAGAACCTGATCTCCAATCTGGTTCGCACGTGAGGACCCCCCCCCCCCCCCCCGACTGATTTGCTCCCACGACTGCCGGCTGCCGCTCGAGGAGATTAATGGCGTTTTCGCGCCCTTCTTCTTCGTCAGCATGTTTCGGGGCCATAACTTTGCTGAGAGAGCACGGATTCTCCAGCTAATCTTCAGCCGATGTTCTGCGGCGCATGAATCACGGCTGTCCACGGCCCGTCTCGGCCCGCACCTTCGCGAGACCTGAACACCGGCGGGGGGAGGGCGGCCGACAAACGCGCAGCTAAGAAAATATTTACAGTAAGCGAACACCCGCACACGGCGGAGCCGATGTCGGCCGAAGGCGGTCGGCCTCCGGAATGAACATAAACAATCAGCCGGAGCGGGAGCCCGCCTGGTGCTCGCGCCAAACTCCTCTCAGCTTTGTGAGTAAGCAATCGCCTGCGAGTCCTCACAGTCGGGGAGAAGTTACGACTAGACCCGCTCCGAGGTACCGGAGAAGCTTCACCGACAGTTGTCGTGTTGCGGCTAATTAGCTAACTAGCTCACTACGAATCATCTGCAAGCATCTCGGTACACATCACGTCGTCGTCTGCATATCGTAGTTTTCTTTTTCGGGGAGACGAAAAAAAAAAAGTTTTCGCATACTTTTGTTCCACAAATTCATTCCAGCTTACGGTTGATGTCACTCTCGAAATTCTAAAAACAGAAGAAATATAATCCAGCCTCTTTGTCCCTTCCCAAAGAAAGCTAAACATCGACATGAAAGACTCACAACTCCGCGCACGGTGACGTGCCAGTATTCCTAGTGCGTGTTTTGGCCCGGTCCCTTCCTCCGCAACCACATGCCGGGTTTGCAACAAAAAGATTTATTAGCTAACTCGGTACGCCTGGCATCCACTTCCTGAAAAGCGCAAAACCAGCACAGTCAAATAAACAACGAATATTTGCCCCATGAATTGTTTGGGGAAAACACGGCAAGGAAACGTTCTGAAGGTGCTGCGACGACCCGATTCCAAAAGTTTCACTGCGTGGCTCAACGACCGCGAAGACACCGGCAGACTCCTCCACTCCGCGGCAACCTCATATCGCCACGCATTCCTTTGCGTGTTGACCGCGTGTTAACCTGGATACGACAAACAACACCTGAAACCCGAAACCCACGGCGGTACGTGGGAAGGGACACCACCCCGGCAGGATTTCAAATACCGAGATAAAAATGCGTGAGAAAGGTCTGGCTTTCACAAACATAGATGCTTGGCAGATACCTGAAACCCCCCACGGATCATTGACTCGTCGGAGATACTCGTATCGTTCCCGACCGGGACGTCGTCGCGGGCCCGCAAAGTCTCGCACCGGCCACGATGTAGCCGAGCTTCCTGAGGAATACTGAGAATCTCAGATAAGGTGTGGAGAACTTCTGCCCAGGCCAGGACAGGCGCAGTCCGTGTGGAGGAATGAGACTTCGGCAATCGGACGTCGGTCGCAGTCTGGCTGGACTCCAGGATACATGTGAGACTCAGGAAGCGCTTTCTCCACCGCCGCCGTTAATTTCTTTTCCTTTTTTTTCCCTGTATTAAATATGCGATTCATTTGTAGTCCTGGCAGGAAATGAATGGACTAAACTTCATCTGGATGAATGTCAGCTCACGCTAATGCGCGCTCATTAATTTTTTTTAGCAAAGCATACCGCAGGTGTTGTTTTTGGAGAATTTACGGTTGTGACAGTTTGCCTCCGAGGAATGTGAAAGCCTTGGAAATTTATTAGAAGAAATGCGTTTGAACCGTACTCTTAACATACCATGAGAAGAACATTTGCACCGTGACTTCAGGGGTGACATGCCTGAACAGCCCCGCTGCTTCACAGCTCTTCCAAAGGAGTCGTCCGTACGGATGACCTTCCACATCCTCCCTATCCTGCGGATTTGACTATGTGCACTCTGTCGTTTCTATTTCCAGCCTTCTGACCATTGATAAAAAACATCGTCGCTATCTTTTGGACCGCATTCAGAACAAAAATCCGGGGCCTCCTCTCTCTAATTGCGCTAATGGCGATGACTTCCTGTGGGGACTCCACAAGGGATGTTCGGTCTTGACTCTTCAGATGACCCCGAGCCAAACTCCTCAGCCCTCATTCTTCTGGCGCATGAAATATGCTCTGGACTCCAACCGCTCCCCGGTGGATCGTTAACGCTGCTCTGCGTCTGCGTAGGCATTTGCCGGAGCATTTTCTGCTTTGTTTTTCTTCGTCTCCTGCCGAGAAAACAGGCCGGGGTCAATAGAATATCGTCATCGCGCGGGCGTCGGATGGTTTGCTTTCTCTTTTTTCTTCTTCTTCTTCGTGTTAAAATCCTCATCTTCTTTATCGTGATGTACAGCTGGATCCAACATTTTTGCACCGCGGTTCGGGTTTTCTGGCTCGGGGTGAGAAGGTCATTTCATCGAAACCAGGTTTGGCCAGAGTTGTTGGTTTTTTTTTCCCGCTCGAGCAGCAGATGTTCTGTTATCGTTGTTTCAAACGTCCTTGAAAAGCACCTTGAGTTTTTTTTTTTGGTTCTTTAGCGAACACAGATCTTCACGTCGTCCCCGGTTGTGTCGGTTTGCGCGTGACCGCGGAGCAGATACACGGAGGCCTCCTGCTAGATAACCCCTTTGATCACTGACAGCCCGGAGTTAACGCTGGCCAGGACACGGAAAGACTGATAGTTTATCAGGAGGGCTTCCAAATGACGGCGCGGCCCCGTTAGCGATCCAAGAGCAGACGCTAACCCAGAACCGAACCGGCTGCGACTTGGAACCGCAGCGGCACTTCCATCCCGGCCTTATTTAGACACTTGCAGGTGGACGAGATGATAAGGTTGCTATATTTAGGCCCTTCCGGCCACATCAGACGCTAAGTGGTCCTCGGTGACTTTCTCCGCTCTGTTTCTGGAAGGGCTGCCAGTGAGCTTATCTCCAGAACGTAGCATTCTGTTCCAGCCTGCGTTACAGCAACAGCGCTGACACACTTCCTCCACTTTGATCTTCTCGCAGCACAGTGACCTCCCTTACGGGATAGAAACCATCTTTGGGCTCGGAGAAGGTCTCAACCCGCGGCCTCGAGGTTGGTGCGATGCCTCCAAGAAGTGATCAATGTCTGCTTGGAACAAAGTGAGAGGAAAACCTTGATGCGAACGGGATAGGACGTTTTATGAACTGGATTCAATCGGATGCGTTCAGCCAGAACGCTTCAGACGCTCCTTTGTGCTCACGGCCATCAGACTGTAGAACACCTGAAGTCCAAGTCTATCCTTCTCCCTGGAGGTGTCACTCCATTGCATCCTGTTTATCTTGCTCATTGTTGTTGTCTCATTGCTTCTATTCTTGCCCTTGTTGTTGTCCTTTTTGGTCGTCTATTCTCACCCCTGCTGTTTTTTATTTATTTTAATTTTTTGTATTATTATTATTATTTTTTTCATTCCGTTGTCTTTTTTGTCCACCTTGCTGCTCATTTTTAAAATTTATTTTCAGTTTTTGAAGCTATCTTTTGACAATCTTCTTGAGAGACAATCTCTCTTATTGATATTTCTATTCATATTTATTGATATTGTTATTGTTGCGCTGCTGCGACAAAAGAATTTCCCCTTTGGGGATCATTAAAGTTTTATCTTACTTATCTTAACTTGACCAGCTCACCTTTTGCACCTGGTATCAAAATGTGTCTGATGGTCCAAATTGCAATCCGCCTGCCGCTCACGGCCGCTTTCACGACAACGGCCAGGGCCGACTCGTGTCGTTGGGGGGAAGAAAGCGGCACCGGTCCGGCCCGACAGCGGCTCGACGGCGTCCGTCCGCCGAGCTCCAAGCGGAGGGGAGGAGCCGGCCTCGACAGCTGGGACGCCGCCGACGAAAGCGGAGAAAAATGCTGATTTGCACGGCTGCTTTGACTCCAGCTGTGGGTCGGAGCCACGACTTTCAGGGCTGCTGGGAGAGGATGGTGACGTGGACGTTTACGGATGTGGAAGTAACGGCCCGAGGGGTTTAAGCCCCATCTCATGTTTGCATGTGGATGCGTGTCCGCTTCCCGTTGACGCGCTCTACGACGTGTCCCCCGACCACCCGCTGGAGCAAGTATAGCTGATTTCCAGCGCGATATGTATGCTCAAGCAACGTCCCGCGTGTGCCTTTGGATAGTTTTTTAAAACTATCAAGCTCCGATTCGGTTCCAGGAAGTAGCCGCCTCAGGGGGAACTCTTTAGTTTTGCATTCCCGCAGGCTGTGAGGGACCAACGTAGGGAGCGGTTTGACGTGCCCCTCAAGCTCCACGCTCCCAAACGAACCGCCGAAGAACAGGAAGGGGAAGTCGACACGGACGGCATGGAGGTGGAAGCTGGCGGAAATAACAACCATGGGCTATCGGATGGACTCTTCATCGCGTGGTGAACCCTGCTAGCCATTAGCTTTCACGTCCGCTGAGGTTCTCAGTCTTCCGGGTCCTGGTGAATTCTTCTTGTAATCTCCTTGTCGTGGCAACTGGACTTGAATTTGAAAAAATTCCGCTTCAAGTCCAGTTGCCAAGAGAAGAGTTCATTCGCTTACTCCTTACCTATCTAGGCCAGAAGAGGTCGGACCTCTTGGTCATTACTTGCCGCTCCTGTCCATTTTATCGCAAGGGAACAGCTGAGCAGTGACCTCAGTGATTTTAAAAATGCAGCTCCACGGACTGCAAGAAGCATCCGGTAATGGGCGTGGCTTATGAGTTCCACCAATGGCCAGCCTCGGAGAAGCTGCCAAAATGCCTCTAGGAACCGAGTGCGCCGAGAAACGGCCTCATTTCCGAAGAAAGGTTCGAGGAACAGCGAGAAAGGGGGTCGTCCAAACAACCGTTGCTATCAACGCCACGGAAAAACGTTCTTGTTTTTAGACACTGAGAAAAATAAGCAGATTTGTTGACCAGAAAAAAAAAGGCGAACCCTCCCGCAAGATGTGGGATTCACATCCAGAAAGACGAGCCTGACTTTTTCCAACACTCACTGCCGACCCCGGGGTCGCCGCCATCAAAGAGCACAGTCCATGTCCCCTTTTTTTCCATGAGCGCAGCCGGCCGTCCCTCCGGGGATCGTCCACCCTCCATGTGCTCCCATGACCTCCGAGCAAAGGAATTACATTCAATCCTCCGTTATAAACGGGGAAAATGAAGGCTTTTTATTTGGAAAACCAAAACAAATACTCAGTTCACGTTTCGACTCAGCTTGCGTCGAGGGGGTCGATAGCAATTTTCCATACCTGACTTTCGTCTCGGCCTCCTTTCCTCTGCGAGAAGAAGATACCGGAGAACCACCGGAGTCCCAAGCGAAGCTCACAGGTGGGGATCTCGGGTTTCGGCTTCGGTTACAAAGTGATTATTGTGTCTTGAAACAGCCCTGTCTACACGCGAGCATGTCAAATAAAGCTCCGAAGAGGGTGAAAATAGCCAGTGATGTAGCGGCGCAGCAGATCCCGAGGCCACAGCGCCTGGCTGCCTGCCTGCTGCTTGATGTTTAACAAGCCGGCCATTTAAACGCTGCTAATAAAACATCTCCTGCTGG
Organism: Fistularia tabacaria; assembly: GCA_901007705.1. Taxonomy (NCBI): domain Eukaryota; kingdom Metazoa; phylum Chordata; class Actinopteri; order Syngnathiformes; family Fistulariidae; genus Fistularia; species Fistularia tabacaria. The sequence continues at coordinate 11,885 of CAAKHD010000633.1, forward strand.
GGGGGATAGGCTCTTCATAAACCCTCACTTCGCCATGTTGAGCGTACATTTTCCTCCTCGTCCCGCCGCTGTCCGCGTCCCCTCCTCCCGGCGAAAGAAAATTCAAACCGGCACTCGTGCAGGCGTCATGTTTTTAACTATAATTGGAGTGATAAAAGTGAAACAGCCACCAAATTATAGCCGCTGTAACTCATGTCCAGGCCGGGTTAACGTCGGGAGGATTTGCACGCTCTCGCGACTGAGAGTTATGATGTAGTGGGAGCACTTAGCGACTCGTTACGCCGCGCTTCAGAGATGATTTTGAAACGTGTGACAGAGTGAGAATTGCGATGAACAGTCTTTCAGAGGGATCAGCAGGAGGTTTGGAGAAATGTCGTTTTCCGCTGACATTGGAAAGTACACGCCGTCCAACGGAATCTGCAATTTCAGTGAAAGACAAAGCTTGGCCTTCAACATCTGCCAACGACAGCAACGATTAAACCCCAGGGGACGGACTGACAACTGCTCGGAAATGGCAATAATTTGCAACTCATACGTGGGAAACGCTTTGCAAACGGCACATTTCAGCTCGCACCCTCTCAATCTGTGCGCCCGATGCACGTCAGGTCGGTCAATAGTCATCAAACTTGTTGCTCTTCTACAATAGGATACAAACTTGTCGCCGTTGCGTCGTAGTCCTCGAACGTGTCGCCATCGTACGAAAGCTGTCAAACCTATTGACGGCGGGTGATAGCCGTCAAAGCCGTTGGCCTCGTACAAGAGTCGTTAGTCACTGCTGTTGTGCAATAGTAGCCAAAGTTGTTGCCATCGTACAATAGTTGTCATTGTATGGTAGTTGTCAAACCTGTTGCCGTTGTTACATTAGCAATCAAAGTAGTTGTCGTCGCAGAACTTGTTGCCATTGTAAGATAGTTGTCAAAATCATTGGCAGCGCATGATAGGCGTCAAAGCCGTTGCCCTTGTGCGATAGTTGTCAAACCTGTTGCTCTTGTACAATAGTATACAAACTCCTTGCCATTGCGTAGTCGTCCTCAAACCCGTTGCCGCTGTACGATAGACGTCAAACTCGTCGCCATTTCAAAGCTGTTGCCATTGCATGATAGCTGTCAAAATTGTTACCGGTGCACGATAAACGCCAAACTCGTTGCCCTTGCGCAATAGTGGTCGAACCCGTTGCGTGGTACCCGTCAAACGTGTTGCCATGGCACAACGGTATTCAAACTACTCGGAATATTCTTGGGCTTCCTGCGAGCGAGCACTTTCCTCGCAGCTAGAATTAGCTCACTGCTAAATTGCAAAGTTAGCATTTCTCCTCGCTGGCCCTTATTGTGCTGTTATGTATTTGTTTGTCCTCACCAAGCAACTTGTGTCTCTTCCATCTGACTAACATATCTTGTCCCACTTTCTGGCGCTCAATGCCGACGGCCAAGTAGGAGCTTCACGGCGCGGGGATGCAGGCTTCCTTCCTGTGTGTACGGCAATAAACACACTGAATTCTTGCAAAAATACACACTGAGAAGTTTTGATACTTTCCACAAGGCCCGGATATCCGAGGTCGATTTCCCCACAAACAACGGACCGGGGCTGATTTTAAGTCGCATTCCGAGTGAACCTCGGAACCTCTGGAGGCCTCAGGAGGTAACAAGCTACAAGTCAGGAGGGCAGGTGGTGCTGGTGGATGGATTGGGGGGTGGGGGGGGTAATGCTTTTCAGGGGGGAGTATTCCTAATATTAAGTTTCCTGCGGTTCAGATGCCAAAGCGCTTCACTCATCTCAAACCTGCAGCCTCTGGACAAAAGCTGAATTCCAGCCCCGGAGCTGCATAATCAGCTGGCGCCACGTGAACCAGAAAATCAGAAACACGGACGGATTGTTATGCGGAGAGGGTTACAAGGCAGCTGTATTTCTACAGGACGCCATTTGAAATGTTAATGGGATGCAGAGCTGCACAACAAAATGTCATCTAGAAGATTAAAGGGAAAAAAAAATAATAATAAGGGGGGCTGGAGGAGACATCCTGCGAGGAATTTTGAGCGAAAACTTATTCTATTAATTCATCCCAAAAAATAACATGTGGGTATTTCAAAATGACTATCAGGTTGCAGTGCGCTCTCAAGCCCCCATCTGGTTCTGGACTCCTACCATCATATCGTTTGGCTGCAACACACACACACAGACACACACACACACACACACACACACACACACACACACACACACACACACACACACACACACACACACACACACACACACACACACACACACACCCCCCCTCTTCCCCTCCCCCGTCACGCGCGCCGACCGCCGCACACGCCATCTTTTCCTCTCTCTCTACA
>CAAKHD010000634.1:13638-26136 GCA_901007705.1 Fistularia tabacaria
TGCCTTTGAGTTACATAATCTTTGGCGCTTTAAGTGTGTACAACTGGAAAGCTCTACAAGCATGTGTGTGTGTGTGTGTTTGTGTTTGTGTGTGTGTGTGTGTGTGTGTGTGTGTGTGTGTGTGTGTGTGTGTGTGTGTGTCCGTGTCTGTATTTATAAATTGACAGTATACATATATGTATATATATATATACACAAACACACACATATACATATACATATGTATATGAATATATATATACATATGTATATGAACTTCCAGACGGTAAGGACATGGTCGACGCTGAGCTTGAGCTAATAACGTTTTTACATGCCACTTGTGTCATCAAATTTTGACAAACTTCTCAAACTGGAGTGACCTTCGGAAACACATTCAGCCCCTCACTCCCTTACGGCTGTGCAGGACGGAGCCGGTGATGGTGGGGTGGGGGATGGGGGATGTCATGGTTTATTGCAGGGGGGGAGAGTTGACTTAGAGAAATGTACAATTTTCATAATAGCCTGATTGGGTGAGATAGGGAGTGGCGGAGGTGGTGGGACAGCCGGGAAATCCTGTGTGTGCACTGAGGTGGCATGCCATCACTGCTGTGGGAAGACGAACACGGACGTCTGAGCAGCTTCGAGCCAACTAGCAGCAGAAATTGATTGATAAAATCTGTGTTTTAAAGTAGACAATACTTTGTTTTATGTTATATTTAATGAGATTAATCAAAAGATCAAAATAGATTCATTTAGCTTAATCATGCTAAATTATGTCTTTATAATGTCTCTCTATGATGAGTGAATGAGAGGGTGAATGGTTTCATGTTTCTATAAGTGGCCCTGTGACCGGTCCAGGGTGAACCCCACCTCTCACCCAGTGAGATGAGCTGGGATAGGCTATGCCTCTCAACATCCCTGAGTACAGGATGAATGGTACAGATAATGAATGAATGAATGAATGAATGAATGAATGAATGAATGAATGAATGAATGAATGAATGAACCAATCAATACAGTGACCTACTAGTTTCGTAGGAACACTCAGAAGACATGAATACATTGTAAAACAATTCTTCCGTAATGATGATCCAGAACGATCTCCGATCATAGATCAATATCTGTGATCAGTATTGACGGATCTGTGCATTCGGGGATGATCGTGTTGCCGGCGAGGAGAAGATCCCGCCTCTGTAGATAAACACCTTGCAATCGGACAGCATCAGGAGACGCAGGTTGATGCTTGATGAACCTGTGGAGGAACCCGGTGTTGACACCCATCAGTCAGACCCCATCCCTGTCAAGCCCTCCACCCAAAAAGACCCCACCCCCCTCCGCCCGTCCACCTGCCCCCACGGCGGAGGCCTTCACCCTGGGGCCCACCTGACTGACAGCTGTTGATTTGGATCGCTCCATCACACGCCAGATAAAAGAGGGATTCAACTCCATTCCTGCCCCCCCCCACCGCCAACACACGCACCTCCACCCCTCTTCCACCCCCACCCCCAACTCCCTCCTGCAAACGCAATTCCCAGGATCCGGACTTTTACAGGCCCCCCTAATGAAGTCATTCCCGGCACACATGATTGGGTGAGATTGCCACCCCTACCCCCACCCCCGCCACCGCTGTAGCCACGATCTCCCCTCTCATCTCATGCCCCCCCTCCCCCAGCGTGTGTACTCATGTGGAAACAGCAAGTGGTTGCATCCATTCCATCTGTGTGTGTTTGTGTATGCGTGTGTGTGCGTGTGTGTGTGTGTGTGTGTGTGTGTTCTTAACTAAGCTAACACAGCCTGAAAGGCTACTAATTGGATGTCTCCATTCGACTGTTATACACGACGGGGCGTTGTAGCCGAGGGAGAAATCACACGGGGGCCCAAAAATTGGAACTGCGGCAGCAGGGAGGGGATTTTCTCCGGGGGTAAATATCAGACGGCGGGCGTTGGAACAGGACCGCTGAGATGGAATCAAGGTTGTTCCAACCTGTCCGTCATTCGCCGGGAGAACGAAAGGCTGTGATGATCTGAAATTTAAAAGAACACACACACGAAGCTCAAAATAAAGACACACAATCATCCTGTCTCTGCAGAGGTCTCTCGCACAGCCACATCATCACAGTCCCTTCCAGTTCCCTCAGCGACACCTTCTCAGCAGAGATCCTGCAGAGATAGCCCCCCTCCGCCCCCCCGTCTGTCAATCAGTCAGTCAGTCAGTCTGACGCGACAGCTCGTCCCTTCTGACACGGACAGGAGTGTTTTTGAAGGTACCCTCCTGTAACGAGACTTATTTAAAGTTCTTTCTGCAGATGGGGAGGGGAGGTGGGAGATGGAGGGGCCATCCAAGCGAGGATGACTCACATTTGGGATCAAATGGATCTGATTTTGTTTTCTATTTATTTTTTTGGCGCCTTTGCATCTCCAAGACAGCGGCTTCCTCAGAACAAGAAGCAATTGCGGTTGATAGCAGACAAATTTGATGAATGAATTAATGAATTTAAAAAAGTGTGGGATCCCGCAGGATCAAGTCTCTGCTTTTTGAAGTCGATGTGGTTCTGCTGGCTTCATCAAGCAACGATCTTTAGTTCTCGCTAGAACGTTTTTTTCCGAGACCATGGTGCTCAACCTGAAATGGGTGGAGTGCCCACTCCAGGTCGGGGAAGAGGTCCAACCCCAAGTGGAGGAGTTTAAGTATCTGTTCACGAGTGAGGGAAGGATGGAGCGGGAGATCGACAGGCAGATCGGTGCAGCATCTGCAGTGATGTGGACTCTGTACAGGTCTGTTTTGGGCAAGAAGGAGCTGGGCCAGATGGCAGAGCTCTAAATTTCCCAGTCGATCTACGTTCCTACCCTCGCCTATGGTCACGAGCTGTGGGTAGTGACGGAAAGAACAAGATCGCGGATACAAGCGGCCGAAATTAGTTGTCTTCGCAGGATGGAGGGCGGACGGACTCTACCTTAGAGATAAGGTGAGAAGTTCGGCCATCCGGAAGGAGCTCGGAGTCGAGTCGCTGTTCCTCCGCATAAGGAGGAGCCAGATAAGGTGGTTTTGGGCATCTGGTCAGGATGCCTCCTGGACGCCTCCTAGGGGAGGTATTCCGAGCATGTCCATCTGGGAGGAGACCACGGGGAAGACCCAAGACATGCTGGAGAGACTGTCTCGAGGCTGGCCTGGGAGCGCCTCAGGGTCCCTCTGAAGAGCTGGACCATGCGGGTGGGGAGAGTGAAGTCTGGGCCTCCCTGCCCCGGCTGCTGCCCCTGCAACCCGATTATGGGCAAGATGGATGGATGAATGTATGTGGGATCCTGCAACAGACTCAAAGTCATTGATATTGTCAGGCTTCATTATTGAATAACAAGCTTTTTTCCTGTTGCAATTCTAAATTCCCGATATGTGTCAATTAATGAGCCTCATCTGCATGATAATAAATACAATGCAGGATCAACATGCCAACATCATGCATTATTAAAAACGGGGAGCATTAGCATGTTAATATATTAGCATAATGAAGAACAACATTTGCATGGGACACCTCCTTGTGAGCCACAGGATGGAAACGGGGTCTCCAGTCCTGGTCAATGGTTCCCCTTGGTTCACCAGTCCCCGTTGGACCCTGATCCGGTCCTCCTCCTCCTCCACCTCTCATCACAATGATTTCGTCAGGTACTGCATCTGACAGGGGCTGCCGACAGTGGCTGCCTCACTTCAGCTTTCGTTTATGTGTTTTCATTTTTCCTTCTAACTTGTGTGCCTGAGAAGGGGATTGTGGGAAGCCCACATTCGTTATGTGGAGTGGCTGTGGATGCCTGTCCACTTTCCTTGCATAACCGCCCCCCTTCCCCCGAAATTAAACATGTTTTCCCCAGCAGTGATCCATTTCTTTTTCAAATCATCTATACCATACATACATATACATCTATACTCTATACTACTACAATGTTAAATGCAGTTCTAAGAAAAAAAACTTTTTTTCTGACCAATTGTACCATTTATTTGACTAAACCCTCTGATGATGCAGCTGCAAGTCCAGATTTTATTTCTATGGCACCCAATTTTCTTGCAACATATCCCATGCAGAGCAGGTCAGGACCACTGCTCTTTAAGTTGCTCTACAGAAATCCCACATTCTATCCCAGGAGCAAGCACTTGAAGAGGTAACACTCCCTTCTAAAGAAACCTCAGACAGATCTCAGCTCAATGCTACAGCCTTCTACCTCGACTGATCAGTGATAGAAAGCAAGAGCGTGATAGAGACAGAGAACGTATGAGGGCTGGGAGGCGCAGATAATACCGGTAGCACTGACAGCTACATGTTTCTGGTAACATAATATGATATTCACATCCGTCCATAGCCTTACATTTCCATCATGAAAAGTAAGTGTGGAGAAATATGGCCCCGTAAATCCTCCGCTCCGAGACTGATCAAGTTGGGTGGTCCCATCAGCTGGGTCACATTCAGGGGTTCCTGGGGTCCTTGGTGAAGGACCACTGACATATGCACGTGCCAACATGCAAATAAAACAAAACATCTTCGTCTTTGCAAAGGGAAATGACCGGGGCTGGCATCCCAGCACCAGGTGTGCAATGCCTTCGTGATAGGATAGCGGTTGGGGCGCGTCCCTTTGCGGCCCCTCGCCACCTGTCAGATGAAATGCATGCATTCAGATAGGGCATTTCCTCAACGTTGTCTCCCCTTCTAGAACATCAAGGGGGGTTGTGGAGTTCCAGCTCTACAGGGTGGATGGCGCAGATGTTGCCGATATGATGGGAAAGTATAATTAATACCGTTTGTACGTTGGAACATGTTATATTGGGATTTTTTGTTATTTTTGTCTTAGCATTAAATCAGAAAGATAGGGATGGGAGGGTGGCTTTGGAGCTATATTCAAAGTGAGCCAATGATAAAACAAAGCAGAGGCACTTAGCATGTGTTCTCCTAGTTAAGATTCCCTCTCAGCAGTAATACAATGTTTCGGAGTGTCTGCTGGAAAACAAGCGGAAGGTCAAGAACACGAACAATAGATGTTGATTCCAATTATGTGTAAAGCATTGAACAAGATGCGCTAATGATGGCGTTGTCGGGAGAGGGAAAAAAAGGTGTTTACGCACCAGTCTGCCGAAGCCTGTGGAACAGTTTATTAAGCAAAGGCTTTATTTTCATAAAGGCTGATAAGACTTCAAATGATCCGCTGAAAAACAGTCCCCGCGTTGGCGCGGCGAAGCGGCGTGTCTATTTATCTCCACAGACCCTGGGAGACAATCAAGACAAAGATGATAGCGCATTTTGAAATGCAGCACGGCAGCATAATGAGATTGCAGCTACTTCAGGAACAAAACCAGACAAAATGCTTTTTTTTCCCCTTGTTTTATTCACTCACACAGGAAGAGGAAAAAAAGGCCATCGTTTTCAATTAATGAAGCAGGGAATTGAGTCCGGGGTCCTGCGGGATGTGGATTAACTGTGATGGCTTGAGGGCCCAATCTCAAACCGAGCCTTTGCTTGGGTCCGCGCCCAGGAATTTCTCATTCCAGGCCTCTGCCGGCCCCCTGTCCTGCCCCCCGCCTCCTACCCTGGACCCATCCCTCCATCCCTCATCCTAAGGTGAGCTGCTTCAGCGCAGACCGCAATTAGCAGCGGGGGGGAGATAAAACTGTAAGTGTTGCACCCAATTAGTACATTGGTGACCGCTCCGCCGCTGCCGCCGCCTCCGTAGCAAGGCCCGGAAGGAGGAGGGAGGGGCGAGCGAAAGACAGGAAGGAAGGATGACAGGGAAGGAGAGAGGGAAGAGATAAAGGAGATGAAAGGGGGGGTGAGCGAGCGGCGGTGTTGAGGGAGAAAAATGACTAAAAAATGGCTTAAGCATTCATTCTGAGTGGCGAGACAGGTCCTATTAACATTTAACAGCGTTTGCGCAACTTGGTTTAGAGGTGAGGATGCAAATGAGGAGGAATTAAAACTGGCCAGAGGTTTGTCATTGATGGATTGCAGTCTGGCGCCGCTCGCCACTTCCTAGTGTCCATCACAGACGATTACTGTATAATTAAACCTTATTTCTGGACTCTCTGACGCATAATTACTTGTGTGGGAATGTAAGCGTCGTCTAAAAGCTCCGGCAAAACGCTTTAGCATTTAGTCCGGCGGGCCGCCTTGGCCGTCTGGAGCAGCAGTGACAGATAGTGCCATCTGATGATCACCAAAAGAACAGTCGCTTTTAATATGAGGTGTGGAAAAAAATATTAGGCGACAGTGTGCTGATTATAGGAAAATTAGGCTTTCAAGTGGTAAAGTCCTTTGTTCTATTTGCATAATTTATTCAGGCTCTGCCACCCCGTTCAACCACGTCTGGATTTTTTTTTTTTTTTTGTTAGGGGCTGCGGGCAATTTCCTCCCCTATTTGAATAGATTGCACATTTAAGACTACTTAAGGAAAATGATCACTTAGCATATTTTAATTGTCGCGCGGCAGTGCAGAGGTGCAGGGCGGGGCGAAGCTCACGGAACGAGGACCCTTTAAAGTGAAGAGGACACGGCACCGCAGTGGCAGATAACCCCTGGGTTCACACACACACACACACACACACACAAACACACACACACAAACACACACACACACACGACTCACTAATTTCAACTTTAGTCTGCATCGGTTGCACAGGTTTTGATACTTTCTACGGAACAGGCAACCCCTATGCTAACGGTTGCAGGCCCAGAGTTGGATGGATCCTCCAGGTGTACCGGGAGTCTGAAAACAATAGCTAAAAAAACACAGGTACATTTTCGCAGGACCAGCTCAAACCCCCTGTTAATAATGGTAGGACTTGTTTGGATTGATGATATTGGAAGTTCTTCAAGAGCCAAATCATGTTGGATATGGCCTTCATAACAATGCACCTGAACATCAGGCTGTCTCATGTTCATGAAACCACCCTGGTCTTCAGGGTCAGAAGAATCTCCTATATTCCTGTCGACATTGCAGCTGAAGGTGCTGGATGGACGCATTGCTTGTTATTTGGTGGTGCAGCTGTAAGGTCCCCAGCTCCAGAAGGTGAGGCAGTCAAAAATAATAATTTGTTTGAGAAATGGAAGCGAAACATGAATTATATCCATAAATGCCTCATGTCGAGATCTGCTGGTTCTTCTGTTCTCAAACTAGCAGTTAGCAGTTTAGGTTCATAGGTTCAGTGCTCTCTGTCTCTGTCTGTCTGTCTGTCTCTCTCTCTTTTTCACTCTCCATGTGTTTGGACACCAAGGACGTAACCAGATCTGTTTCCAGGACAACCTTGCTGACCTCTTACTTTTTTTCCCAAGTGTCTTTGTCCCCCGATTCGTTGCTGTAATAATTGTTGTTAGTTTCCATACCTCCGGTGCAAATGTTCGGACATCAGCCAGAAGGTAACCTCCGAACGCCGACCACAGCTGAGCTAATGCTAATGCAAAATAAAATAAACATAAATAGATTGACATTATGTGGGGAAAGAAAGACTTAAAATACAGATGCTCTATTTGCACACCATCTCACAACACCATTGTTAAACCCATGAAGGGGTGAGTTAGGACATTGTAATGTGAGTTAGGACATTGTAATGACAATAATCAAGGCCTGATGGTTACTGGATGGAGTTAGCGTTGAAGGTAACTGCGGCGATCAGGGGAGCTCCTCTGATGGTAAGAGGAAAGGCATAAATTATTGTTATTATGGGATTTAGGATCGTGAAGGAGTGCATCAGAGGGACAACACATGCTGGATGTTCAGCAAATAAAGTCACACATAGATGGTTTGGAAATGGACAGAGGAGGGATGGTGAAGATTGGGTAGAAGGATGCTGAGGGTGGAGCTGCCAGGCAGGAGGTCTGGAGAAAGGGGATGGGGGGAAGAAGACAGGAAGTTAGTTGGTGTGAGAGGAGAGGGTCAGATGGAGGCAGGTTATTGGCTGTGGGATAGATCGAGGTAGATGATTGGCTTTGGAGTTGAATAGAGGCAGCTGATTGGCTGTGAGTGATAGAGGCCAGTGGTTCGATGGAGGCAGGAGGAAGATGATTGGATTTGGGTTTAGAATCTGACAGATGATTGGCTGTGGATTAGACTTAACAGTTACAATTTCAACAACTAACAAGTGCATGTGGCTGCCTTGCATGTTTAGACCCGACTTCAGGATACTTCCTGTTTGCCTCCCGGTAGCGTTGACCAGCAGCCAATCAGAGAGCAGAGGCCAATGGAAGGATTACCGAGTCACTGACAGATGTTTCCACAGCCCTGCATTCCGGCACCTGATGTTAAAAGTTGTGTCTGATGGCGGCGACGTGTTCAAAGTGTGGTAATGAAGAAGTGTCTCAGCCGTCCTTGCACAGCATTTGAGGTTTCACAAATAATTATAGAGGCTATACCGCCACCGCCCACACCGCAGATATAGATAATGATAAAGAAACACACGTCATTTTCATTTGAAGTGCCGGCATAATCTAAATTCTTTGTGATGGAGGGATATAATTAACACTCTAATGTTGTTTTTTTTTTTGGGTCTTGCCACTCTTGCTATGGCGAGAGAAATGAATTGTTACATTTTAATGAGAGGAGCGACGTCGCCGGCTTCCTGCAGCAACACGGGTGATTTTATAATTGCACACAAGGGGTGACTAACTCCGTGCTCATTAAGGCGATTTTTCAACCGGGCTATTTCTTTTTTTTTTCGCAGGACAATACATTTATTTATTTTTTTCCCTGTTCCACTGATAAATAAATTCCATTATTAATCTTATTTTATCCGCTCCTCTGAGGCCTAATGGGGCTGCCGGCGTAAATAAACAACAACAAAAATCAATATACAAGATATTATCTCCCAAGAAAACACCCGTAATGGATGGTTCCCTGCTGCGCGGAGCTCGGATTACAACAAAACTATTTGCGGCCCATTTGCAAAACCACCCTTGTCTTCAGAGTCAGAAGAACCTTCTGTATTCCTGTAGATGTTGCAGATGAAGCTGGACGAACACATTGGTTGTGTTTTGGTGGTGCAGCTGCAAGTGGGTGAAGGAGGGAAAAATGATAATAATCATTTCTTGGAGAAATGGAACCTAAACATGAATTATGTCCATGAGTTCTTCTGTTCTCCAGCCTGCAGTTTGAAGATGCTCCCATCAGCTCCGCCTCTCGTCCCATTCGCCTATTGTTAGCTCTGCTAACGTCAACATGACTTCAGCCATGTGAATGGATGCATGTTTCCATGACATGTGAATGAGGGGGTACATTTTTGTGTCTCCAGATGACATGTGAATGAGAGACTGAACGGCTGTGTGTCCCGACGTGACAAATAAGTGACAACAGAAATCAGTCTCCAAGCTCTAACCTCCCAAGAAAACGTCTTTAATGAATCATTTGCGGCTGCTTGTACCTCAGATTACATGAAAATACATTTAAGTCGACTGCAAGTATGGCAACATATTCACACATATAAACAAGTGGTGCATTTGTTTTGTATGTATAGGTATGTACAACGGAAACACGTTACACTCCAGTTTTAAAGTTGTGCAAGTGTGTTATATATACTAACAATTTATAAAATTCCACACACTAAAAAAAAAAGAAAGAAAATAAAGAGTGTGTCCACGTATATACACATTCACACGCACACAACCACAGTAGTTCACAAAAGATTAAAGCAAATGTATTGGATTATACATTTCCAGGTCACCTAAAGGTCGACCCCCCGCCCTCCCACCCGAACCCCCTCCCACAACTGTTCCTTCCTCACAAATTGCTTGCGAGTGTTTTTGCTCGATCAGTGATATCAGGTGTGTATGTGTTTGTGTGTTGAGGCCCGGCCCTGACACACGCCGACGGAGACACACGCGCACACACACACACACACATTAGGCAATGCTGAATCCCGCGGTTGCACCATCAGCTAAACGTCGGTCAGTACAGTCGTCTGAGGTAGACTGCGCAGAACTCCACAGCGCTCTCCTCTCTGCCTATATTTATTCATTTTCTCACAACGATTCTCTCTTTTTTTAATTTCTCAGAAATGTCCGACATTTTGAAAGACATAAAATCAAATACCACGAGTGTTGGTTGTTTTTATTTTCATTTTTTTTCTCTTTATTGTAGCCATGAGGTAGAAATGCTTTAAAGAGGAACTTTACCGTTCCATTTTAAAGAAAGTTTCTTTTTTCATTTTAAAAAAAGAAAAAAATAAACTCGAGAAAAGGAGGGGCGGTAAAGAGAAACCTGGCATTGGCCAGCATGTTTCAAGCAGCGGCAGCGGAGGAGGAGGAGGAGGCCCGCACTGCTGCTGCTGTGTGCTATGAAGTGCATTAGCAGTTTATTTCCTCTCTTTTCCCATCCAAAGGGACTCTCTCTCTGGAGGATCTGCTGACAGAAGGAATTCTGGCCCAGATTGTTTTGAGGGTGCTTTTCAGACAGACCACTCTACTCCCCAACCCTCCACCCCCTCGTGATGCCGCCCAGCCGCCTGGCTGTCTTTCCCTTCCGTCTATTTTGCTGATGCTCTGCAGACCACCACGCTTGCTCCAGGAAAACACCGACCTCCAGTCCAGGTGCTGCACGTAGTAAGTCTACCAGCGGGAAACAGATATAGCAACATGGAGTGGGCCCCTAGCACCTGACGGTCAAACATGAAAATGCCAGGAATGGGATTTGAATAAGCAGCAAGCTGGTTCCAGGGGAAGAGGAGACAAAAATACATTCCAACGCAACACAAAACGGGCATCGGATAACCTCCGGGGATTAAGGACCTTTCAGATTAGCACCTTCGTAACTCCTCATTCATGTCTGCAGAGCTGTCCGATGCGATGACACCCGCTGCACACTGATACTGTGCTCTGCACCGTCCGTGCAAATCAAGGGCTTAGTGCAGCCGACATACGGGATGCAAACAAAATTCGAGCGAGTATGTCTGTAGCAGCCTTCATTCATCCAGTCACTAATTTGTCACAGATTAAGGGATCTCTGACTGAACTCAAATCTCTGATTGTAAGCTGATTGATGAGACAGGTTCACTTGCAGACTGATGTGGATGGCCACTGGCTGCTGCTCTCATCGGGAACATCACCCAAAACCCGTCATTGAAAATCCAGGTTCCTGTACCCCGTCCAATCAAACATGCTACTGGTTCACAGCTGTTTCAACTCAAAAAAACTAGAATGTCGAATTTGTCACACACTGGCTTTCTTGGTGGAAATCAGTGGTCTTCTTCACAAATTAATAGCATACCATTTTTCCCTTTTTTGACATCAAAGTATTGTCCAATCATTGTGGTGTATGTAGTTATCAGTCACCATGCTAAGTCCAAGCTCCGTGCTCATTACGGTACCTACACGTTAGCCCTTATGCTGGATTTTGATGGATGCCGGTATTGCATTGACACAAACGCTCCTGGCAAAGCTACCTTTCTCAGCAGTCCGATTCACTACCAAACATCTACCAATAGAATGGGTCAATATAGCAAGTGCATTCTGAACCCAGCAGTTTGTCTCCTTTTACTCAGTAGCAGACCTGTTAGTGCCATGGCCGTTCCACAAACTGTTTTGAAAGCAGATTGCACTGCAAGTTTAAACTCGAAAATAAAACTCGAGGTGACGTTAAAATGTAACTCATATTGGTTCAAAGTCAAAGTACAACCCACTACTAATGTCAAGGTCAGCATTCGACATCCAGAAGTTTTGGTTGATTGATGTCTTAACATGTTCTGAACCTTATATGAATGTCTGACAGTATTGGTGGCTTGCAGAAAATGCATCAAAAAAAGAAAGACCCTTCACTTTTGGAGTATGGATTTGCAAAGTCTTTATGTCGGCATCTACGACTGTGTCGATCTTGACACTAAAGTTGATGTATCACTGAGGAATGGGCCAACCAATCTGTCACGTGGGCTATGGGGTAGTATCTCTCGCAGGCCACCTGCAGCATCCAGAGTAGCTTCATTATGATCACTGCCGTACAAACTCGGTACCCGTCACGATTTCGGTCATTTCTCGGTTTTAACGTCTCTCTGTGACATCTCTCTTGTGACAACTTTGTGACAATGGTGCCCATCCCATCGCCGAGGTGGAGAAGAAACTTATTTCCAAACCTGTAAAATCTTGATAGTTGAATTGTACTCCAACCAGCTTGCCTCCCCCTCGTGAAACACCGGACAAGAAAGATAATATTTTCTGCGAAATGTTGGCAGCCTTGATGGCATACTGTAAACCCCTGGTTCCCAACCTTATTTCCTTGGAGACCGCCCCTTCACTCACACACACACACACGCACACACACACGCACACACGCATACACGCATACACGCACACGCACACGCACACGCAAACACGCACACACACACACACACACACACACACACACACACACACGCGCACACACACACGCACACACACACACACACACACACACACACACACACACACACACACACATTAGTAGTTATTAAACAAGACTAAAGTGATTCATGCCAAGTCTTTATTGGAAAAAACTCAACTTCTATTAGAATTGGCTTAACCCCCC
>CAAKHD010000634.1:26156-38656 GCA_901007705.1 Fistularia tabacaria
ATCTCGTGCCCTTTGCTTTTGTAGCCTATCCTCTATGTGCACATATTGGCACTCTCAACGTCCTATAATGCCGCCACCTAAGGACTTCACCGACTTTATTCGCTCACACACACACACACCCCCGCGCACACGCACACACACACACACACACACCCACACACACACACGCACACGCACACACACACACACACACACACACACACACATTAGTAGTTATTAAACAAGACTAAAGTGATTCATGCCAAGTCTTTATTGGAAAAAACTCAACATCTATTAGAATTGGCTTAACCCCCCCCACTCTGTTTGACGCAGGAGCCATAACAGCAACCTGTAAATTTGCCTTATGTACACACTTTTGTATGAAATTACCAATACAGTACGTATGTCTTTTTAAAATTGATTTTATTTATCATGTACCAATCTGAGAGGAGACAGAGCTTCACACACCTCCTCCCATCTTTGGTGCCCTTGTGGGGATGGAGGGTGGAAGGGGGGGGGGCCCGAGGACATCAGGTTGGGAACCACTCCTATCAAAAATGTTCATTATTGTGTGTTTTAATAAATATACAACACCCGCCAACCCTAATACCTGCCTGTCTCTTTAAAAAAAAACGAAACAGCAGGCTTTAAAAATTTTGAGGAGCAATGGAAATAAGCTCTACGGTCGGTCAAGTAGGAAAATTAAGATAAAGAAACACTCGTAGTTCTCAGTCTTCATTATGTTCCATCATCCCAGAACACATCTAATACATTCATTGTCACCTCCTTGCTATTTGTCCGAACCGGCTGAGGTACACGTAACACTGTTTTGCTGGACATGAACTACTGTGGATTACCCTCTCGGATCTTAGTGCTTTTCTTAATGATGTCTTGAGGTACTGTACAAACGCTTTCCTGAGTTTTGTTTGTTACGTTTGTTCATTTGCAGACACGGATCGGAAGGGAGGAATGCGAGTTGGGGGCCCAAACTACTGTTGCCCGAAAGAATAAGCCCGTTAGCGAGACAAGAAGTAACAACTGACCGTTGCCGATGGTGACCGTTAAGTCTTTGTTTTTCAGACTCCGCTGAAGGTTTAAAGCTCTTAATAATCATCAGCTCATGCCATGAATGTAGATTGTGAGGCAAATCAAGAGGAAAATCTGAAAGCACCACTTCAGGCACTTGGATAGCCAACTAAATATGAAGAACAAAAATCATAAGGGTATATACACGGACACTGGGGCGTCTCTTCCAAAGTCTGAACCATGTGTCAAAAAACACCTGGCTTTCTGGAGTCAAGCATTAAAACTGAAACTCTTGCTCGTTAACTGAAAAAATGCCAGTTGTCTCCCGGTGCTTCTCAACCCCATTTGTGAGAACTCTGGGCTCGTGTTGGCCTCGTGTGTGCCTTCTCCTCCAGCACAATGCTTCTGCCCTGAGGAAAGGAACTGTGGATGCCTCTTTTTTCTCAGGGGCGGTATCTATCTATCCTTTCACTGGCTGCAGCCAAACATTTTGTTCCATTCAGTGTACATGTCAATCTCTTTCTGCGATATACTGGCCTGGAATTTACAAAAGACACTCTCAAAGTCCTGGTACGTGAGTGGCCTTATCTGTCCCCGTGGTATCATACCTGTCATGTCCATGCCTTGTGCAGAGACATGTAATAGACCTACAAGGGCCTCCTGACAGAG
This sequence comes from Fistularia tabacaria, assembly GCA_901007705.1. NCBI lineage: Eukaryota > Metazoa > Chordata > Actinopteri > Syngnathiformes > Fistulariidae > Fistularia > Fistularia tabacaria. Next base: position 27,831 of record CAAKHD010000634.1, read on the forward strand.
TCGGGCCAAGTCCAGTCCAGAGAAACCCTCGGTGCGTTGCACCAGCAGCGCTAGCTCCTCGTCACTCAAGCAGTATTTGTGCTGAGATTGAGCCAGGAGCTGGTTCACAATCTGGTGTCGGGCTGTCCCATCTGGAAGGGTCACCAGGACCCTGCGAGCAAAGTATCTGCGCAACCCTTCGTCCATGTCTTGTGGTCTGCTCGTGGAGCAAACGACCAACACTTGGTTGTTTCCGTCCTCACCAGAGCCCATTAGTAGTGAGTCCAACTGGCTGAGTAGTTCCCCCTTCAGCCGGTTAATAGGGCTCTCTTCAGTGAGTTGAGCCGACAGCAGCATGTCCACCTCACTAATGAAGAGTACCGAGGGTTGCCGACAGCGTGCCACCAGAAAAGATGCTCTGAGAATTTTCTCGCCATCAGCCAGCCACTTGGTGGCTAGGGTGGAGCCGCTCAGCTGGAGGAGCGGTGCCCCCAGCTGGCTGGCAAGGCAGCGGCCCAGCAACGTCCTGCCACTGCCTCTGGGTCCGAAGAGCAGCACGCAGCACGGGTTGGGTCCTAAACTACTGAACATGTCTGGGCGCAGAATGGGCCAGAGGAACTCCTCTTTCAGAGTAGCCTTGGCTACTTCTAGGCCTGCAATATCACTCCAATCCACCGGGGGGCCCTGCTGAACAATTTCAGATGTAACCATGTCTAAGAGGTGAGGGTCACTGGTTTTGAGCTGCTCTTCAGCAGGCCGGTTGGAGGAATTGGATGAGGAGGAGGTAGCTCCTGGCGCTGAGTGGGAGAGGTGAAGACGATGGTCATCAGCACTTTGCTCACTCAGAGAGGGGGAGGTGAAGCTAGCTAGGGAGTCAGCTGAACGGGAGCCCCCTAAGGTCGAGGAGACATAGGCTGGTGGAGTTAGTGGCCCTCCTGTTGCCTGGCTGCTATACTTCCTCTGCTGCTGCTCCGAGGGCATTGCAGACTGCTTCTGGGGATTAAAAGGTAACGATGACTTCTCGGCACTCCTGTCAAAACCGCCAGCGGTGGCACTGTTGGAGCCTCCGTTGGTGCTGCTGCTGTCCGCTACCCTGTACATGGGGCTCTCAGCCGAGCTCCGAGCCTGACCGTAACCAAAGTTACCATAGGAGGAGTCGATCTCCCCTTGGCCTGTCATATAGAAGGCTTTCCTCTTCAGTGAGTTGGAAGAGCTACTGTTAAGAGGACTTGGGGCAATCGGTGTGAGGTTATGGTTATGATAGGGGTATCCAGGTAGAGTAGAAGAGGGGGGCAGGGGTGTCGGTGCAGCGATGCCTGAGGGGAGGTAGGAGGAGGGCGGGGGAGCTCCCCCGGGGCTGTATCCTGGCCCCACTGAGCTCTGGGCTGGGTAGCCCGCCGTGGGGTAATTATAACTAGAGAGGGGGTTGGGGGAGCCTCCGTTGTAAGCTGGGACTAAAGTGGGATGCGAAGGCGGTGGAGGGGGCGGCTGCAGGAGTCCGGAGCTGTGCAGTGGCGAGGGAATCGCTGGGGTCGGGGCGGATTGGGAACTGTAACTACTGTGCAGGTAGGAGCCACTGTATGCTGTACCATATTCCTGAGAGGCAATGGAGGAGGAGTGAAGGGCAGTGGTGGTGTGGCTCCCGCAGCTGCTGCTTGAGTAGCTCGGCTCGCTCAGAGTACTCGAGGCGAGACCTGGGGAGCTACACATACCAGTCACTACCTCGGAGGCCGCCGCCACTCCTCCCTTCCGGACCGACACCCCCTCTGGAATGCAGCTCATGGGATAGACCCCATCCTGCCAGGGCTCCGATTCGCCCTTCCGTCCGTTCATTACCCCCGGCACCCCGGGTGCCTCGGAATAGGAGCCGGGCATCTCCAGAATACCAGAATACTTCTCAGCATACTTCTTGAGCAGGTTGGAGGCGGTGAGGGCAGAGATGTCATCGTTGGCCCAGGCGTATTGGTAGGCAGCTGAGCGCTGCAGGTGGCCGGGCACTGCCCTGTAGGCCTCTGCCTTGTGGGCCGGAGAACGTGTAGTCGAGGAGATGTCGAAGTGCTGTTCGGCCCACTGGCTGTGCTCGGGGGTCCACTGCATCTTCAAGCCTGGCAGAAGTACAGACACAAGAGAGCCACGCGTGAACACGGCGACATGCAAAGATCCCCCCAGCCAAAATTAACAGCACCCTCAAATCGCTGCAGTTTAAATTTTACCCGTATGTGTTGTTTTTTTTACGCATCCAGCCGCTCACAATTTGTTAATTCCTATAAAACCAACAGGATGACGCACCCTCTGCCAGCGGGTGCCGTGTGCTTCAGAGGGACGGCTGGTTACTACAGCCTAATGCACCCCGGCCAGACCAATAAGACAGAGGCATGGAGGGTCACTCTATAATCCCTGGCTCATCTGAGGTGGCTGGAGATGGGTTTGAAAATGTAACTCGACCGAGTACCACAAAGCATCACACACACACACACACACACACGCACATATATAACCGCCCACCCCCCTCTGCTTAGGTGCTTTCAATGAAAAACACATACACACACAAACACACACACACACACAGTGTCCAGATCAGACACACAAAACTATGGCTGCACTGAGGCGTGCTGGCACACACAAACACACACACACACACACACACACACACACACACACATACACTGACCCAGACGGACAAACACAGGCATGCACACAGGAGCTGCAGCGAGCTATGAATTACAACACATTGTGTCTCAAGCTTAGTTACTGCCTGCACAGTTCCACCTTGACCTCCTCTCTCCCCGCTGCTCCCTCCACCTCTCTTCTTCATGCCTCCCTGCTGCCTTGTCTTCCCTCTTAGTCTCTTCTCTCCCCCCTTCCATTCCCACCCCCCCATTCGCGTGCCACATCCTTCTTTACTTCTCTTCACCTCCTTTTATTCTGACTCAATCTATTTCAATACATATCTCCTCTTTTCATTCCCTCTCTGCTCTTTCTTCCCGACCACCTTCCTCTTATTTACTCCCCCCATGCTCGCCGCTTCCCCCCTCCTCCTCCTTCTCCTCTATTCCTCCTCCTCCTTCGCTCCATCTCATCTCAGACACTCACCTGGCTCCCCCCCAACCCTTTATTGCCCTGGGAGGCTGGAGAGCCACTGTTTCCTTTAATCCTGGCCAATGCCATCTGCAAACACCCGGCAGTCGCATAGCGACTCCATCGTCGTGTCGCTATCAAAGCAGCGGCGCCATCAAAGGCCGGACAGCGAGCGTAATCACAGCAGCCACGCGGCACATTGAACCCCCCGTTTGATTTGACTTAGTACACACAAATAAAGGATAATATTGGTGTCATTTAGGCGGCTTCCATCGACTTATTGACTGCCGACGGTCACATGTAGAGATCAACAGCTGGGGGTCTGATGAGCAGCGCCTGCCACTGAATTGGCCTGTGTGTGTTTGTGTGAGTGAAGGAGGCATGCACAATAAAATCCATTCACTGAGGTGCAAATATGCCCGTTCTGCCATCCATTTATGCAACAGCAAACACAGATGCACACAAAAATAGCGTGCAGACACAACCCCCCCCCCCCTTTTCCTTGGACTGTGTTTGTTTGGTAACAACACAAGGGGTGGGTTGGGGGTTGGGGGCTGGTGGGAGTCCCCAGACTCCTATTTCCTCTCTGATTCTGCTCTCTAGCTGTCTCTCAGCAGAAGCCAGTGGCTAATTAACAGAGTGGCGATCCGCTAATTTTCTTAATTTACAACATTCTAGCCGAGGGGAGTCTGGTGGAAGCCGGCAGCAGGAAGGTCCCTGGTTGGATTCCTACAAGGATTCTTTCTTTGTGGAGTCTCCATATTCTCCCCGTGTCTGCGTTGGGTTCCTGCAGGTTCTCTGGGTTCCTCTCACAGTCCAAACACATGCAGGAGGTTCACTGGATTCTCTACATTGTCCAGATGTGTGAATGAGAGGGTGAATGGTTTTACATCTCTATGTTAAGTGTGAAGAGAATAGAATATGCCTTTATTCGTGCCAAAGAGGGTGCATTTCAAGATGAGAGAATGAATGGTGACAACTCTCAGTCATGTGAATGAGAGAGTGAGTGAGCGAGTGACTGGCTGTACATTTCTATATGCTTTGTGATTGAGAGAGTAAATAGTTGGATGTCTCTAAATGACTTGTGAATGAGAGCATGAATGGTTGTATGATGTGTGAATGGGAGGATTAATTGTTGATTTTGTCTATCTGTGGCCCTGCGATCTAATGGCAACCAGTCCGGCATGAACCCACGTATCACCGCGCGGATGATGAGTGCAGGATGAGCGCCATAGATAATGAATGACTGAATTAATGGAACCATGCATTCATCATGTTTCTAGTCATATCTGCGTCTGGTACGGCAGCGTTCTCTCCCACCCGGCTCGGCTCGGCTCGGACGCTCATAAATCCGACCGCTGATGGGAAGTGACAGCAGTCAGCAGTCATGCATTACCACGGTGATGCCACCTCCATGGTCGACCCAAAGCAAAGACTAATTCTGTGAAAATCAGAAAGACCGGTGATGTCTTGAGAGGCGCACAAACACATTTCTGAGAAATGAGTGAAATTCACTTAAGCGCACACGACCTCGCAACATAGCGCTTCCCAGTGGGCCCTTGATGAAGGACTCACCGTGCTCTTTTTGCATTAATCCAAAGTAAAACTAATAGTTAACATGCATAATCATTAAACCAGTATCATAAATATACACGCATACGTTTGCAAAGAAGATCTGATCTACACAGTTTGTGTTTTAATTGTGAATATAGATGGCGGTCAGTGTTGAATTCCATAGGCTGAAGCCTATCCCAGTCACCTGAAGCCTCAGGTCATTCCAGGTGGAATGAATGACTGAATGAATGAATAAATGAATGTATGACTTTTAAATCACTTGCATCCTTTTGTTATCTCTTCTCATTTGTACAGCATCTTGATGGAAAGTGCTCTATAAATGATCCTCTCCATCCTCCTAACTCATAAAGAGGAACCGCCAACATCTTCATCTCTGCTGCTTCCTGCCTAACATGAGCAAAACAACATCAAGGGATTAAATCCTGATGAGATGTTTCAAATATCATCTGAAACGTATCTAAAAGCAAGAAAAGGCTCCACAACAACCAGCCTCGTCTCCGGATCTAGCAGATGGCCGAGGGTGTTGAAACATACGGCAAAGGCTGAGGGCCACTTCCTGCCTCGTCTTCAGTCGTGAGCATATGAACTCCTCTGACTAATCCGTAGTCTGCTCGCCCTTCTATTCAGGAGCTGCAATCACCGCAGGCCGTCTTTTCACTCTGTCTGAGCTCTTAAAAATGCGCCCGGCCGGGTATGAAACATCGTCATTGTTGCTGGGGTCAGCCTGGCGGCGCGTCTCCATTCTGCAGTGGAAACCATGCACCTTCACCAGTGGTTTAAACCTGGCATTGACTAATCTCGCATTCAGTAATCTAATTATAGACCTCCGCTGGTGGTCAAGAAATTATACTGTCTTCGTCAGGTACTTGACCTCTGTCCTGCGAGTGACTCAATATTAAGGATGACTGTGGCGCCGGCTGATCGCACATGCGGTGAATTCTTGAAAACAACGTGATGCCTGGAGCTGTGCACCACTGAATAGGGCCGCCTGTCGACCCTCTGTTCGCCTTTCTTTCATTGTTCAATGGCATTTTGATAAATATATATCTGCCATTCTGCAACAGCCAAGGCATAAAAAAGGCTCTAATAGCGGCAAATCTTGACACTGCTGCATTAGGTCTCCGCATAAAAAGCTACACGGTCAACAGTTCATCACTAACCCGCCTTACCGCTCCTTTCTGCTTCTACGTGACTTCATTCAGGTACAAATGTCAGGCGCGAGCTAAAACATAGTCCTCGTGATGAACATCTGGACAGAGGTCGTAGGACCAAAGAGGGCTTTTATTGGGATTGAGATGAGATGAGATGAGATGAGATGAGATGAGATGAGATGAGATGAGATGAGATGAGATGAGACGTACTTTAATGATCCAATGGTTGGGAAATTGTTTCGCAGAAGCAGCAAGACATGCAAGGACAAGACAATGAAAAAACTATAAATAAAACTATAAAACTATAGTTTACATAAATAAAGTAAAACAAAATAAACTCTGAAGTGTATACGTATAAAGTGTAATCTGACACGTCTGATAAGTGTTTCGACTTCTTCTGCACTCCAAACGGGCTTCTGTCTATTTTGTTGCAAGAAAACATCTGACCAGTGACAAGGATAGCTTTTAAAAATTGAGCCCAATTGTGCAGAAGTATCTGGTGATCTTTTTGCTGAGGCAACTGGACTTGAATTTCTTCACTTGAAGGTGTTTCAACCCTCATCAGAGATGCTTCTTCAGGTCGTGGCTTATGAGTTCGACCATCACCAAGGACCTTGAGTTCCAGTGGAACCATTAAAAGTCGATACCCTAGAGTAGGCGCTAAAGTGGTTCTAGGAGGTCTGTGGTCCCTGGTTCCTCTGCTGGCCGAATGCACTGAGAAACAGCCTCCTTCCTGAGAAGGCTCTGGAAACTGCAAGAAGTTCCTACAGTGTGAGAGCGGCTATTGTTAGTACACATTTTTTACAGGAGAGCACTCGCACTATGCATTTGTACCCAATCATATGTATGTTACGTGTGTGTGTGTGTGTGTGTGTGTGTGTGTGTGTGTGTGTGTGTGTGTGTGTGTGTGTGTGTGTGTGTGTGTGTGTGTGTGTGCGTGTGTGCGTATGTACACATGTTCCCCCTCTTGAAATTTTAGCTAAGGGCTTTGTGTTGCTAAATCTACAAAGTATGACCATTTCAGCAAAGCTCAACTAGCCGAGATTCTTCTTGTGTTTTCCATCAGGGAAAGTAACTGGTACCGAGTACTTTTGTAGTACCTGTTACTGTTTTCAAGCAGGGCAAACTGATACTTTTGCATGCAGGATGCTCTACACAAGAGTCAACACAAGAGTCAAATGTTAGCATGGCTCATGCTCCCTGTCAGTAGCCTTTACCAGCTCTCTTTGAGTTGTGACAAAAAGACAAGCAGTGAGTAAACCATCGCCTCGAAGCATACACGCCTCGCCTATATAACGACATCATTGCGGTTCCGCGGCCCCACGCTATGACAACACCTCCCACGTTGAAGAGCCTCTACGAAGCAGTGGAATTCTACCTAAACCCAGTCGAGGCATGCTGGATATTTGCAGCAGCAAAATGCCAACGGTGAGGTCTGCTGATCAAAGTTCCTCCACAGCTGCAAAGTTTCCAGCGCAGACTTGAGCATCAGACAAAAAGTTTGTCTGCAGTGAACTGCGACCAGCTTCTTGGCCATGGTTGCACTGAACTTGCTCAGTTAGCTGGAAAGCATCACCCCGATTTGGCCGATGGGTCAAGAAAAGACAGCAAGTGTTAGTCAGCGTACCTCCTGGCATTAAATTGGCTCTTTGCAAAACCTGTATTAGAAAAAAAAAAGAAATCCATCATGTAATGGAACAATACGCTGATGTGTATCATTGCAGCCCACACAGGAGAGGGTTTATTCGTCACTTTAGTTCCAGGAGGGTCACACAGGAAGCCGGGCCTTGATTTCAGGACTTTATTTAGCTTTTCCTGCGTGTTTGGATAATTTTATGTTCTGAAAGCGACCAGATCAGAATAGGGTGTCTGCTTAGTTGGTTGTCAGGTGGAGTTCGGATGGTGTCTTCACCACAGACAGGCTACGTCATGACATCCGCACCTGATCGAGTGAGTATCCTGTGTTTGCCAGTGATATACTATGCCAATGACACCCTGGTGTTCTCTAGAACGATCCAACAGCAACTATGAACACCTCGATATTCAGTGTGCTTCATCGCATCTGTGTTTTACCTCTCAATGCAGGGAGTGACATTTAAAGACAGACGCTATCACACTGCTAAAGACTCATTTATGCTCAGCATTAGCAAATGGAGTAGCACCACTATAAGTTGTGGCAGGAAGGTGGGCATTGTTTTGCAGTGTGGTAATGTGTGTCTAGTAAAAAGGACCAGAGAAGAAGACACAGGGTGTCGATGTAACCAGGGAGAAGAATTCTTAGTCCATACGCCGCCGTGTATTTAATGGTCGCCAACTTCTTCTGCAGTGCCTCTTTCTTAGGATGCTATCTGCAGTTTCTGCGCTGGTGCCACATTTCATCATTGTCTCAAAAACGGATTTGACCCCTGAACTCTGCACTGGTGCACGTGTTACCACGGCAACATAAAGCACGCTCATGAAGTACGTGGTGTGTTGTGGTGAGACATGCTGAAACGGACGCTCCCGTTTAAGTATGCCGATACGAGCCTTTAGGCTAGGTTTTTCTGAGCGGGGACCACGAAGAAAGCGGCAGGGGAAATGCCAGCATTCCCACAGTGCAGCCTGACACAGCATCAAACCCTGATGTGTCGTCCATTTAAAGAAACATGAATCTTTCTAATTCTGCCATTAATAAAGATAACATGTATAAAGGAGTGTGTCGGGCTCCATCAGTGCTTTCATCTCCGGCGTAATGAGGTTAATGCAGAGACGCGGTGATTACCCCCGCCATGCAAATGAAGGCCAAATGATAACTTGCACTATTTAAATAAGGTAATAACGATTACTCTACGTTATTCAAATGAGGGGGGGGGCTGCTTTGAACTGAGCACTTTGAACTTGCCGCTCCTTCCCTGAAACGCACAGAGTTGCCTGCGGAGGCAGTGGGGGGGCTGACTTTGGCGTCGTTCGGTGTGCATCGTCTAATTCAATGTGATGTAAAGCAAGGGCAACCAGCGGCGCAGCAAAGTCACGGCGCACGGCAGGAAAGGGAATGGCCGGCTAGCCCCGGTGAAAAACGTTCAAGGTGGCCCTGCTAAAAGAAGCCTTGAAGGTCATCAAAAGGGTGAAAGGGTGAAAAACAAGATGAAAGACAGAATTGACTTCTTAGGAAGAAAAATTCATTTGAATGGTGTCCATTAATTTCTGTAATGTTTCAAGGCTGCTTCTTGTTTTTTTAAAAAAAGAAATGAAAATATTCCACTTTAATATTGAAATGAATATGTCTGGGACACAACAGCCTTCACAGGGGATCTGGGATTACACGCCTCCACCATGTAGTTAAAAGATGAAAATGAATTAATTCCATAGCATGGCAGCGGCTACAAGGTTGCGGCGTATTCCTTCGCTCCCCTGTCACATTGCACGCCGCCTTTCAAGGATGAGCCTTACGATATGCAGTTAACCCCACAAGTTAAATTAAAAAAAAAAAAGGAGAAGAGTTAGAGTGGAAGGTGTTTATATTGCGGAGGAAAATGGCGGTCTTAGCTGGAGCAACATCCAGTGCTGCCTTCTCAAGTCTGGACCATTTTGGGTTTTTTTACCCCCCCCTCTTTTTTTCAGCTTCCACAGAGAAGCCTAATCATTCTTATTACACATGGCGTCCATCTGCATCACCAGAGCCTCCTGTTAACTTGTGTGTGTGTGTGGGAGGGGGGGAAGTAAACAGCTCTTTAGAGAGAGCAAATTAGCTCTTTTAAGTCTATCCGCTGTGCAAGCGGGGTGTCAGAGCAAACTGCCCATTTTGGTCGTGTCATAATTTAGCTGCGCGTACGCGTGTGTGTGTGTGTGTGTGTGTGTCTGTGTGTCTGTGTGTCTGTGTGTGTGAGTGTGTGTGCGGTGTGCTCAGGAGAATCTTAGACAGACTGCAGGAATTAATGTGTGTGTGTTTGTATGTGGCTGACAGACACTAAAGACCTTCAGAAGCATATGATCACGTCACGTAAAAAAAAAAATAGTAACCTGTTTGGGTATGGCGGTTAGAGCGAGGGTGGAGAGGGAGGAGGAAGAGAAGGAGAGGAGGAGGAGGAGGAGGAGGAGGAGGAGGCGCTGCCTGACAGGAGATAACTTCATCAGGAGGGAGAGCTGCTTTCAAACACACCATCGGGGAAATCTACGCAGCGCGTTATTCAAATCCTTATCCAACACACCAGAGGGCATCTTGTAACCTCTAAATCAGCACACACAGACACACACACACACAGAAGGAAAGAAAAAAGGAAAGGCTGAGTGCACGGCGTTGTGGCTATTGTTTCTCTTTTTGTGGGTGTATTCTCGTGTGTGTGTGTTGGCCAACCTGCGGCCCACCTTAGTAATGAGCCCAGGTTCGCCAACGGACCGCCAGCGGGCCGGTGCTGGCTTGCAATCCGCAGCTCCGAGTCAAATAACACCATCAGGTCATCCAGGAGGCGATTTGTTATGAAATTTATCACCACACAAACACACACACACAGACACACAAACACACACACAGAGGTGAGTGTTCATCTTTTAATACGTCCACACATCCCGACTCTGTGTGATGAAGAGCTGCGTCGCTTTTCAAAAAAGGAAATTGACCCAGAACGACGTTAACGGTGAGGCATATGAGGGCGTCTTTTCCTGAAGATGAAGATGAAGACAAGGGGGGGTGGATGTCTGTCGAGTAATGTTCATTTTTAAAAGCAAAAACAAACAAGCGAGCTGGGTGGGGACCCTCCCTCCTCCGGGACGCGTCCAGAGGCTTCGCTGATTAAAAGCTCATTAATCATCAGCTCAGATCCAGCCGTCGGATAGAAATCACACTCAACCGCTGTAAATCTGTCGCTAGATTCAAGAGGTGTGGCGGTGTCCGCAGTATCAGATCTCCTTTCAAGCCGTAGAAATTGACACTGTCTAAATTTCCTTCCAGGAGAAGGGGCTGCTGAATGGGCAGGTTAAATGGGTAGGGCGCCGTTAAACAAACGCGCCGGATCAAGGAAATTGTGCGTGGCTTCTTTTGTCATTCGGGGAGGAAATTGAGAGATA
>CAAKHD010000635.1:7052-27075 GCA_901007705.1 Fistularia tabacaria
CTACACGACGCTCTTCCGATCTGAAGGGCGGGAGGGTTGAGGGCTCTCAGATCAACACTGAAAATGTGAGGATCAGATGATGACCACTGCCAGAGGACATCTGAGGGGGGCGTCAGGACCTGAACACAGGGACCACTGTCGTGTGCAACCCCAGCCTGGAGGTCGTCGTAGATGTATTCTGCTGAACGGGAGTGGAAATCGTACTGTCTTTTCGACTGCTGTTCAAAAAGTTGATGTTTAGTCCTCGGTGCACAATCATGGAGAAGCTCTGGGATGGAATAGCTCAAGAGACTGATTTCTTTGACTCGTGAAACAAAGAGGCTCTGATGCCCACCAGGGCGGACTCTGGTGGTCCCCCCATCTGCTGCTGCCAACCTTCATTCTCAGGCTGAGGCTCCTGGTGCAACATGATTTCCAGGCCCGTCAGTCCCGCAGCTCAAACCCGTACCTTCACAGCAGCAGCCTGTCCTCCACCCCAGCACCGATGAGGACGGCGCCATCTGTGTCATGGAAACCAGCGCCATTTGTTCCCGGGCGGTGCCTGTTCATGAGCTTTGTTCGCAGTTCAGACCTTCCCTGGGTCGTCAAAAAATAAATATATATATATATATATATATATATATATATATATATACACACACACACATATATATATATATATATATATATATATATATATATACAACCCCCCAAGATGATGCCGTGATGCACACAGAGGCTGCCAGCCTGCTGCCTGTGTCCATCGATGGATGCAGACCAAGCACAGTGGACAAATTCCTCTATTGCACCGGCTTCACCCTCTGTCTGGCCAAACGGGGTGGGTTTGCATATGTGGTTAGCGGTTAGCGGTTAGCAGTTAGCAGAGCTGCGGGGGGCTTCGGCCTGACAATGGGTGCCATGGTCCACGAGAGTAACTCAATCAGAGCTGATTGTTTAAGAACGGCCGCTCAATTCAACCGCCCATCAGGCCGAAGGTCATCGTTTTGCTGCTGGAGATGCTCAACTAAGGAGCGACTTCCGGACCTGTTCTGGTTCCATGACTGCAGGTGGAGTCAGAGTAACACCAGGCCGACTGAGAGCTCACGGCCAGGTTCACGTCAGACGGAAAGGCCCAGGGATTCACGTGGATTCAATGAAAACCTCACGCTTTCCTCCTTGTTGGCTGGCTGAGATGTTCTTGTTTCCAGTCCAGGTTGAGATGTTCTCCAGATGACACGCAGGAGGTTGTCTGGTCCAGGTTACCGTAAGCAGGACCTCTTTCACCGTCCGCACTGCTGTGTGTGCTGTGTGTTGCTCGACTCCACGTCTCAAAGGATGATTCGTAATCAATACTATGTAACGGATCGGGTTATTTATGGACAAGAGAAAGGTCAAAGTTCACTGAGTTGATACTGCACGTACGACTGAGTGTGACAAATTCTTCCTCATCCTCCTCCTCTTCCATAATCTTCTCAGTCCAGGTCCTGCAGAGCCTCGGTGGTGTCAGAGTTCACCGTCCCCTCGCCCTGCTCAGGTTGTCAGCGGTCCAGACACGTAACATCTGCTGGCCAGAGCTTGACCTCCAGGACAGAAGCAGCTTCACAGCAGAGAAGTCCTGGACCTTGGACCGCGGGTGCTTGTTCCTCCACGTTTCTCCAACATCTAATTTGGTAAAAATCCACTTTTCGACCGCATTATTTTTCAGTATGTGGTTGACGGTGGTTGTTGGAAGGGAGCCGCAGACCTTTGAAATCCGGCCGCCGGAGCAGCTTTCGGATCTTCCTGTTCGTGGCCGGGCGTCTCCTGGTTTCGAGTCGCGGAGCCGTATCAGGCCCGGCAACAACACGGCACTTGTTTCCAATTGGCAGAATTTCCGTGTCTGGGTCATGGTTTCAGCCTATCAGAGGCCGGCATGGCACAGCGGAGAGCTTTCACCCCGGCAACCACCTGCTCTTCTGCTCACCGACACTCCTCACACGTCCTCACACGTCCCTACACGTCCTCACACGTCCTCACACGTCCTCACACGTCCTCCCCGTCCCTGTAGGACGGACAGGTCCGGGGTCCGGGTGCCGCTCCGGAGAATCCCGCGGACATGGATGGGTCCCGGGATGAGATATTTGTCACCGGGACAGGAGGTTATCTGAGAAGACGGAGACTCCAGGAATGTGAGAACACCTCGGAGCAAAGGGCGGCCGTTCCGCCTGCTCGCAGAAGAGGCGCTGATATCGGAGCCGCAGCGCAGATGCGGGGGACAGGGATCCGGCCGGCGCCGCGGCTCCTCCCCCTCCTCCTCACGAGCGTTAGCTCACAGACAAACACACACGGGCGCCGTCGACAAGCACAATCCCCACCGGCGACCACAGACAGCGGGACGCCGGGCTCGTAGGATAATCTCACCATCTGCTCAAGATTCCCTCACCTTGCATCTCCGTCTCCCACCCCCTCTTGTTCCACAGACGGCACGTGAAGATACCTCGGGGTTCGGCCGAGGTCCCCGGGGCCGCCCTTCTCCGCCTCCGCCGACAGATGGACCGCGTCCCGAGCTTTAGCCTCGCAGCTAAATCATCTCGCCTTGTACTATGACTGATCACTTTCAGTCGCTGCCGCCCATCTGGATGCGGCGGTGAGCCCCCCCACCTCCCAGCGTAATCTCCGTCGACACAGGAAATGTAATCTAGATATCTTGGTGGCGATGAAAGTGGTGGGAATAGGATTAAAGTGGGGTGTGACGTTGCGACGACGAACACTGCTCTGTGAGCCCAGCGCCGGAGAGCAGGTCCTCTGCGGCCCTGCTGCACACATACATTCGTATGAACACCAGCACAACGCATCACATTCTGACAGGATTAGTGGACAGCTGTCAATCAACCGCTCATCATCATCATCAGCCGTTTCTCCTGATGTCCAAGCACGACCTTCACAAGTGACCAGAGAGATTGATTCTTCTTCTCTTCCTTCTGGCGGCTCCCTTCAGGGTCACCACAGCTAATCCACATTCCTTCACCCGACCCTCTTCTCTCACACCAACTCTCACGTCCTCTCTCACCACCTCCATACATCTTCTCTCTGGTCTTCATCTAGACCTCCAATTCCAATATCTCCATTCTTCCTCCTCTGTCCATGACCCGACCATCTCTGACCTTCTCTCCAAAACATCTCGCATGTCATTCCTGATCCTCTCCATCCTGGTCACTCCCAAAGAGAACCTCCACATCTTCATCTCTGCACCTCCAGCTCTGCCTCCTGTCGTCTCCAGTGCCACTGTTCAAACTTCTAAGTCAGCTTTAGTGTCCTTTTCTCCACATGTGCTGGGCGTGCAGAGGACTCCAGAAGATGCTTCTCACTTTCCCACGGTGCACTCACACACACACACACACACACACACACACACACACACACACACACACACACACACACACACATACACAAGGTAGTGAATGATGAGTTCCCTTGCTGAGCTCCTTCCTGAAGCAGCAAACATTCAGGGTCCTCAGCAGGTTCAAGGGCTCACAGGCATTAATGTTGACACGATGGACGGTCTAACCAGATTAGGGGCTGATCTGTGTCTGTCAGAAGGTTCGCATCCAACTTGACCACGTTCGCAATCAACTCAGTGAACTTGCAGCATCCGGGGCAGAAACATGAAGGAAGACAGGTTTCTTTTTTAGGCCACGCGCCCTTTTCTCTGCTCATGTATCTGACATGTGGTCCCTCAGCAGACGCACAGATTATGCGTTGTGAGCCGCAGAAGGCCAGTACTTAGAGGCTGAAGGCTGGAGTTAAGATTATCTGCATGACTTCAGGCCAAAGAGATCTGTTTCCCCAAGCACAGGACAACAATGCGTTCAGCAGTGAGAGGATTCTGGCTTTTCAACAGTTAAATCCAATTCTAGGCGACGCAAATGTTAGCCGTGCGTCCGACAGATCCTACAGTTTCTCTGAGGACATCCAAGGACGCAGCTCAACCCCTCTGTGATATCACATGTCCTCCAATGTCTTATATTACGGACTGCATAATTATAGCTCATTGACTCAGTAATTCTTATCTTCAGTCCTCCATGCAGCACCGCCCCAGTGAACTTTGACCTCCACATTCAACCATCATGGCTGAACCTCAGCAGGTCAAGGTTCAGTGTTTTGTTCAGCAGCACTTTGACAGGTGAGGAGGATCTCAGGAATCAAACCGGGAACTTTAGTGTCCGAGATGACCTCTCTAACCGCCTAGACCGCGTCCTCCAATGCCCGAGCCGTGGCTTCCAAAGCCCGAGCCACGGCCTCCAACGCCCTCCAACGCCTGAGCCACGACCCCAAAGTCAGTGCGTGTTGATAAGAAATCAAGTTGGATCAAGTTGTGGGGAAATGAAGTTCTGGACCAAAGATTAGCCGAGAGCTTAGAGGATACTCAAACACTGAGTCAGAAATACTCTCAGGCTGAGCGTCTGATGAGGGTGACTGGGACCTTTCCATGCTGTCTTTATACTCTCTCCATTCTGTCTCCATACTCTCGCTATACTCTCTCCATACTCTCTCCATACCCTCTCTATAATCTCTCTATAATCTCTCCATACTCTCTCCATACTCTCTATATAATCTCTCCATACTGTCTCCATACTGTCTTCAGAAGTCCGTCCTTCCTCCAAACCAAAACCCCGTTGAATAAATCAGCATGTTACGTTTATTAATTCCCTCAGCTTTGGTTAAAGTGACAAAGACAGATTTGTTACACTTTGTCTAATTCAACTATATCTTAATTCCGGATTTTAATATACTGACACATCTGTGTATTCATAGAAATATTTATATCATTGTATTATAATGTGTGAGCGAGATGCTAAGCTAACTTGAGCCTGTTTACCAAAGAAGCCCCAGCACATCAGTTTGTTATCTGAAGATGTTTTTTTCCAAATGCTGTCAAACCTCCCCTTCATTTCCAAGCTTCTGAAGACCTTCTGAACAAGCAGAACTCCATGCTGGTATTCTTGATGTTGAATGTGAACACTTTCTCCTCTCCAGCGGAGAACAAACAGGACTAGGAGACGCAGTGGTTTATGTAGGCGTTCCACACACACACACACACACACACACACACACACACACACACACACACACACACACACACACACACACACACACCAGAAATCCAGAGCAGGAAATGATGAAGGCTTCGCAGCCTCAGGCTGGCTTGGAGTCTGGCTGACCTTTGACCCCAGGGTCACTGCTGCTCTTTCTCACCGTGCCTTTGAAAAGTGTTGAAAACCTTCAGTAGCTGCCTGGATGGATGAACATCAGAGAAGACGCTTGGATCAATGCGAGGTGGAAGCGGTCCTCTTTCCGGGCTGAGGACAGATCTGAGATGTTTCAGCAGCTCAGCTGGATCCTGGAGACTTTGGCTCTGGTTGGATGAAACTTTAAATCTGGAATGCAATATCTGCTTCTGGGGGGTCTGAGACAAACACACGAGTCAAAGTCCTCGTGATGTTTCTTCACATCTTAACACTGAAGCTCCAGATGGCAGCAGAGCGGATCAGCTATGTCTCAGCTCAGGACACAGTCCTGCACCTCCTGCGGGGCCCACAGGCTTTCTTCATCGTGATGTCAGATGACGTATCGCTGAACGTCAGCCACGTGGCCTCCTGCCAACGGGTGTCCCCCCAGCAGGGCCTTGAGGGATCTGCCTGGGGATATTGTCCTCCGAGCTCCACGCCTGATGTTTTGGACCCGCAGCCTTCGAACCTCCAAAGCAGACCACCGGACGGAGCCTGACCGGGCCGTCTGACGGAGCGCCTCTCCGCCTCACACTAAACAGCAACCCAGCAGGACACGGATCCTTGCCTCCTTCACCGAAGCCCCTCCAGGCTGGAGGAACACCTCTCTGCCGCTGACACCGGCTCCTCTCTGGAGGCTCTCAAAGGCAATGTTTGACTCTCAGACTTCTGCTGGTTTCCAACAGAACGAGGACCTGGACCTCCAGAACTTCACAGGAAAGCCTCAAGAAGGGAGGCTGATTTCTGTACCTGAACTCAGTGGAAGTCCTCCTTCATAACACTGGTCAGATGATGTCCAGGAACCACCTGCTGTGCCGTTTAGATATTTACCAGCCTGGACACTTGTTTACCAGGTCACCCACACACACACACACACACACACACACACACACACACACACACATACACACACGTACACACCCCTCGTGCTGGGAGGCAGTTTGCCCTTGAGGGCCGTCAGCTGGTTTGATGCGGAGCCTCCTGGGTCCGGTTCTCCTCCTCCTTCTACTCGGACCCGGCTGTCGTCAGCCTCCAGGGCTCTCTGGCCAGAGGCTGTGTGAGAGGGCGCGGCTGCCGGGCGGCAGCGACGTGACAAACCTGCCGACGATCTCCGGAGTAGACGGAGGGTCTTCTGCCGGCGAGCCTCCGGCCCGGAGCTGCTCGGAGCCACGCGTGACTCGCCGTGCTGCGGACGGGAAACGTGGAGGAGCAAACATGTAATTAAGTGTTGCTATTTTCACCGCGCGGCCCCGAAGCAGCGGCGGCTCTCCCTCTGCCAGGAAACTTTGAGAACGTCAGTGTGGGTTCCACTGCGACTCCTCAGCAATTAGCTGCGCCTACAGAGGGAGGGGGGCCGCAGGAAGACCCCCCTCCACAGAGCGGGCCGCCTTCCCCAAGGACGAGGAGCAACACGCACGGAAAAGCAGAGCCTCCGCGTCGGACTCGGTGGAGAGTCGGAGGCCGTCCGGGGGAAGAGGAGAAGGAGACGGGCCCCAGGGGCCGCTCACGCACTCCCAACTTAAAAGCTCATTTTCTCCTCCCTAAATCCTGCTGAACTTAACATCATCCAAACTGCAAGCTAATGCTAACTCCTGGTGCAGCTTCGCCGCAGACCGGGGTCTACCTCTGCCTGCGCTCTCCACCTCCAGTCATGTCATGGCCGACACAAAGGGCAGGTTCTGCACTCCGATCACCCCTGACTTCTATCATCAAGTAGTCCCTGGAAAGGCACTGCTAATGAGAAGCTCCTGAGGCTGATGTGGAGAGCAGGTATGGGCTCTCCTGGCTCCTCTACAGACAACTCCAGCTTGACAACGGTTTGTCCGGTGTCCTGAGTGTTGGTCCACCTCACAATGTCATCTAATCAGCTGTTTGCGTCACATCTCACTCCCACACCGGTCTTGAAAACACCCATGAGAGGGAAGCCTCCGCGCGGCCACGGCGTCCGGATGCAGACCACAGCTTCCAAACAATAAAATCCCTTTCGGCCCAGCCTGAGGTTTGAAGACGTCCGAGTGAAAACCGGCAAACCAACGGCGGCTCTTTGTCCAGTAACTGCCAGACAAGACCAAGAACGGGAGGAGCAAATGTAATATACGGTATTTTATTTCAATTAGGAGATTGACAAGCACTCATCAAGCAACATATTAAAACATTGAAGCCATTTTTTCAAACTCACAATGGCTGCTTAAAATAAATACTTTGAAGAGGAAATAATACAGACAGAATACGAGAGGCTCAGAGGTGGACACAGGACAGACGTGTCATCCAGATGTCCGAGAGAGGAAAGGGTCTGAAAATCCCCAAAGTCAACCCGACTCTCCAACCGAAGGTGTTTTTGTATAAAACAGCTAAGTACTTTGAAAAATACAGAATCTTACAAAAATCTTCTCACTTCTTTAAATCACTGTAAAATATCAGCTGGTATTATGACAAGAAATCAGGAACTTTCATGTATAATAAAAAGACAGAATGTGCTTCTGCATTTTTACATTAGTATTCACAAACATGGCGAGGGCGCCGGGTGTCCGAAGTCCTGCCGGGCGTCCGTCCTTCCGCTAATTCCCCTCAACCCGCCCCGCTCCGAGCCTTGGCAGGGACCTCGGACGCCGGCCCGTAAGACGCCACGCTTCCCCGCCGGGGGTTCGGACATTGTCCTCATGGGTTAGCACGACAGACGGCGTTCACATTTCCGTGTACAAAAACAGAGATTTTTAAAAACTAGTCCTCGCCTCCGCCGCCGAGCTGTCCGAAAGAGACCAAGAGCCGCCGATGGGAGGGGATTCAAGAAAAACAGGTTACAGTACAAAACGTGGTCCAGGTGTTCGCACATGAAGCATGCATGTGTTTCTGCCCCCCCACCCCGCCGCCCCCCCATGCAAGGACATACTGTATAAAAAGGCCTCATGGCTTTTCCTTCACTGTTACTGCAGACGGACGCCGGCTCTGGTCGGGAGCTCCTTCCTCCGAGCGGACTCTGCGGGAGAGACGGGGCCTCGGAGGCTCTTCACCAGGGCCGCGTCACGGCCGGGGGGAGATACGGGGCCCCGACTCTGGGCCGCGGGAGCAGAAGCCCAGAAGGTGTGTTCCTCTGCTGCCGAGGCTTCATCATTCTTCACTTCTTTCCAATGGGCTTCAAATATGGAATTGGAATATGGGAGATGTTTTCCTTCCAATACAAGGACGTTCATTTTGAGATCAAAGATAGAAATCGTGACGGCTGCGGCAGCAAACGGGTTTTTTCGGGGGGTGGAGTCGGACGTCACACAACCCACGGCTCCTGCATGTGTCCCGGGGCGGGGGTTCAGGTCCGGGTTCGGTTCCGTATGAGAGTGTAAACCGAAGGCAGCAGGCTGGAGTCCGCTGAGCTCCTCCTCGATCAGCACAGAGAAGACAGAGGGTCTCAAACCAGGAGGTCTCCCTCCGTGTCCTTCTGCCTCCTTACTGCGGGAGTTACAACAAAAATATAACTTAAGATAAACTCTCTAGGCACTGTTTGATTTCCAAGGCTTTTTCTCGAACGCTGTAGTAAAGCTGAGAAAACAGATAGAAAAATTAAAAAAACAGAAACACCAGAAAGCGACCGCGGTCTCGTCCGCGGCGTCTCCAGGTGAGCCTCCTCGCTCAGCCAGACCCGCCTCTTCAAGCGCCGCGAGGGCAGAATATCTAAAGGGCAAGTGTCTCCAAGTGTTCTCGGTCGGATGTCGGTCTCGGTCGTCAGCCTGGTCCTCCTCCTTCATAACAAGAACCACAGAGACCGACTCCTCAAGCCATTATCTTCTGGGGAATCTCTATAGAAGCTTTGATGAAGATGCAGTTGTCTCGGATGTAGTTCCTCTTCTTGATCTCCTCGTGAGAGATGAACTTGGGGTAGCCGAATCCCAGGGTGCTCTCGTCCAGCGAGTTGCGGCTGCTGCTGGGCTTCTGGAAGTTCTTCCAGTTGGGATCGGGGTTGAAGGTCTCGGTGATGTGCTGCGGTTTAGAGAGCGACGGGTCGCTCTGGTCCAGGATGGAGAAAGTCACCTTGTAAGAGAAGGGCCACTCCAGGAGGTTGTCGTATTCTCCGGGCAGCACGCGGATGTAGACGGAAAGGTGGGAACCCTCGCCGCTGCCGTTGCCGTTGAGGAAGGCGGAGACCTGCAGCTTGTAGCCGTAGCGGTGAGTGTAGAAAGGCGGGCTGAAGAACTCGTGATTGCTTCGGAGCTTGGCCTCCTGGAGTTTGCGGGAGTAGTCGTTGAGTTTCCAAATGAGAACCCCGTCGTGGCTGACGGACAGCTCCTCCATCTCCCTCCGCAGCTCCAGGATCTCCTGCCTCTGGCGGCCCACCATGTTGCACATCATGGTCAGGTGAGACTTGGTGGTGTCTTCCAGGTGCCGACCGATGGCGAGTTTGGGGCACTGCCGAAGAGCACAGACACCTTTGTTAACGCCGCCGTTCGAGCGATTGTTCGCTCGCCCACAAAGCCGACCTGACAGCAAACGAAAGGGCGAAACCAGCCGACTGAGGAGCCATCAGCGGAAGCCCGGTTGGAGCCAGCAGCAAACTTACCCTGTGCTTGCAGCCCGCGTCTTTGAAGGGGCACAGGACCAGAGCGCTCCCGCAGTTGTCCTTCACGTGGTTGGCCAGGTCTTCTCGGGCGATGTTGGGGGTCCCGCACTGGTTTGGACACTGGACCGGGAAGCGGGGGCAGTGGTACTGGTGATTCTGTGGAGCGGTGAGGGACGTTCAATGAGGGCAGAGGGACGCATATCAGTAATACTTGTTATTCGAAAATATGACTTGGAAATAATTTACGATAAATGATCAACGGGATGCTGATGGATAGCGTCTCCTTCCATTAGCCACATGATGTTTGTCAGTTTTCATTCTTTTGAATATGGAATTATACTATATTATTATACAATTATACCATACTACTATGGATTATTCTCTTTGACCGAGACGGTTAGAGTATTCTCAAATGTTCATTAAGCCTGAGGGATTCCTCTAGAAGCAGCTGGTAACTGGCTTGGTTAGTTAGCTCCAGGTTAGATCTGGTTTCATGTACAGTAACAAGCATTTGATGATTTCCACAGTCTAAAAAGCACAGGCTGGTTGAAACTACCGCAATCATTATTTCAATTTCAGCACAAGGAGGGTTCGGAGTCCACCTGAGAGGCACCAGGCAAGGAGGAGCATGTTCTAGAATAAACTATGTGAAGACCACAGGGCCGGCTGGAGGTAACTACCTCGCATGGAGTTTAAACCAACCCCTATCGATCTGGATGGAGTCCAAACTAACTCCCCAGAATGGAGTGTGAACGAACTCTGGAACTAACTCCCTTGGTTGGGGGTCAAACTAACTCCCCAGAATGGAGTTGTAAAATCTAACCCTTGACTAAGTTTAAAATAACTCCCTTGTTTGGGAGTTAAACTAACTCCTTAAGATGGGGCTTAAACGAACTCCCCAGAATAGAGACGCGTGAACTAAATCTGGACTAAGTTTAAATTAACTCCCTTGGGTGGGGGTTAAACTACCTCCTTCGGATGGAGGTTAAAATAACTCCCCAGAATGGAGTCGTAAGATTTAACTCCGGACTAACTTTAAATTAACTCCTTCAGTTGGGGGTTAAACTAACTCCTTGGGATGGGGCTTAAACTAGCTCCCCAGAACTGAGTCGTGTGAAATAACTCTGGACTAAGTTTAAATTAACTCCTTTGGTTGGGGGTTAAACCTACTGCTTAAGATGGGGCTTAAACTAACTCCCCAGAATGGAGTCATAAGATTTAACTCTGGACTAACTTTAAATTTACTCCCTTGTTTGGGGGTTAAACTAACTCCTTGGGATGGGGCTTAAACTATCTCCCCAGAATGGAGTCGTGTGAACTAACTCTGGACTAAGTTTAAATTAACTCCTTTGGTTGGGGGTTAAACCGACTGCTTAAGATGGGGCTTAAACTAACTCCCCAGAACTGAGTCGTGTGAACTAAGTCTGGACTAAGTTTAAATTAACTCCCTTGGTCGGGGGTTTAACTAACTCCTTTGTATGGGGCTTAATCTCACTGCCCAGAATGGGGTCGTGGGAACTAACTCTGGACTAAGTAATTTGACTCCCTTGGTTGGGGGTTAAACTAACTCCTTGAGATGGGCCTTAAACTAACCGCCCAGAATGGAGTGGGCCGCTGTGCTCGTGTGTGAGTGACAGGTGATCTTTTTGAGCTACCGCTTACACTGAGAATTGGACAATCAACCTTTGGAGCTCTATTTTCTGAAACCCTAATTCAAACGTGTTTTTTTCTGAGTTGTTCACTTAATCTGGCTCACAACCTGTTGAAAACCCTCGTTTGAGTTTCGGATCGATCGCATTTACCTCGCTGGCAGTGGAAAGCCGGCACGGGCAGAGTCTCACTTTCTAAAACCAACCTGGATTGTGTCAAACACAAACTCCTTCCCGCAGTATTTGCAGGGCTGCGTGCGTTTGGGACACTCGGCCAAGCCGTGCTGGGACAGCAGCCGACGCATCATCCTGGCCCCGCACTTGTTCTCACAGTAGACGCTCTCCTGCGGACACACGCCCTGGTGGTTCTGCGGCCCAGACAGAAGATCAGGAGTGAGAGATACTGGAGGTAAATGTTTCTGACATGAAATTACAACTGTCTCGACCGACTTTCCCAGTTGTATGACTGCTGGAGAAAAGCTGCAGGCGAGGAAGGAAGCCGGTGGCTGAGTGGCCGCTCACTGTGCAAAATGTAAAAGGCTTCATCCACAAATGTTTGATCAGCTGTCGGTGTCTGTGCTCGACCTGCTTTTAGGCCTGGTTTTAGATTTGTCAGAAATTGTTAAAGATTAACCTTTCGAAACTAGTGTTTGCACGTGAAAGTCGCCGCTGTGTTGTCGGTGACTCCATTGTTACAAAGGAGGCTCTGAACGTTTCCTAAAAGCTGCGAGAAGCTGGAAGGTGGATTTCTGCTCCAATCTGTGGGTCCACGCCAGAGCAAACACAGGGGGAGCACGGCAGGAAAACCTGCTCACCGGGAGACTGTGAGGTCCTTCAGCCTCGCCACCAAAGGACACACACACACACACACACACACACACACACACACACACACACACACACACAGTCCGAACAAGCCAAGCAAACTTCATTCCTTCTGCCAACACATGTTATTTCAAAAGCGAGCCGAGCGACGTGAAGGTAGTGACTCATGAGGCTTTGCCCTTCCTGCTCCTCCACAAAGACACCTTTCACAGGGCTTGGATAAAAATATGGAGCCACATGGGCGGTGGACCTGGACCTGGAAGTGGACCTGGACGGAGACATGGAGGCCGTGACAGGATGGGACGAAGGGAGCGTTTACCTCGTAGGCTTCCCCCGTGAACTCGCTGCCACAGAATTCACACTTGACCTTGCGCTTGGGGCAGTCGTGCTGCAGGTGATCGGGCAGATCTCGACGCGTCAGCTTGACGGAACAGCGGTTGGGGCAGGGAATCACGTTGAAGGCGCAGGTGGAGAAGTGGCCCTGGAGAAGGAACGACGCAGGAATCACATACATTTGCGGCGACTTCAGAGAATCGGGGGCAAAGATGAGAACCAGAGGCCGCAGGGGTTCCCGTGAAGGCGGAGACTCAAAGCGGGGGAAGGTGTGAAGGACAACACGGAGAACGGGCGAGGGCGATGCTGACCTGCAGCTGCTTCATCTGTCCCGTCCAGCGGCAGCCCTCTTCGCTGTGGATGCAGCGGATAGGCAGCGCCAAGATCTGCTGCTCCAGCTCAGGGTCGGGGTAGATCTGGGGAGGGAAGGCAGCGTGAGGGCGGAGCAGCACGGGGACGGAGTACCAGGATTTTCAGCCGGGACGGACGCGTCCTCCACTCCTATTTGTGTTGTTCTGCTCATCCCGGTGTCTTAATCTCTTCTCGCGCCGGAGCGGGCCGGCATCTGCATTCGGAGGTAAACGTCCACGCCCTGCTCTTGGAGAGCGTCTGAACAACGCATGAAGCAAACAGGACAGGATCAATACGGGTTTCATCAGAGGTTAAAAATAGCCGGCCGAGACCACATGGATCCAGGGAATGTGCACATTTCCCTCCTGGGGTGAAGGTCAGGGTGGAGACAAGGTGAGAACATCTGCGAATACAGTTGCCGTCCAAAAAGTAGCTGGCCGCAGGTCCGTGTTTGCGGTTGAATAGGCCAACAAATACTGTCTGGTGAAATGAACTGAACTGGTTGAGGAGCAGCAGTGGACGTCTTTCAGGACGCCTTCACAAATGTCATGTTCACGCCTCAGACGGGCGCTCGTATCTGGGACGGCGGACAGATTGTCACTCGGTTACCATGGGGACCTTCGATGCCGGGCTATGGTTTAGTGGAAACCGTGAACTTTGCTCTGCACCGCTTGGTTTCCTGGAGTTTGACAACAGAAACAAAAACACAGGATAAGATCTCTGAGGCTTCCGGCCCTTTCCCTGCTCGAAACGGGGCGGAGGCTTCCAGGGGAGACGGCGTGGACAGAGTGACTCCTCCTTGGCAGCGGCGCTCGGGGTCGGACGCTGTTCCAGCCCGGTACCCCCAGATCCGGGCCGGCAGAACTCTAAGCTGGGCATTCATAACGTGAAGAGCGGCTTCCTTCAAATGTCACCAAAGCCCTCGAAACAAGCGGCAGCTCGGTTAGAGGCGGAGCCTGAGCACAGAGTCCGCCCCACCTGCAGCAACGCCGGCGCTGCCGTGAAGGCTCAACCTGTCCCACTCAAGACCCTCTGCGGAGGAATGAGGAGTA
Source organism: Fistularia tabacaria (assembly GCA_901007705.1). NCBI lineage: Eukaryota > Metazoa > Chordata > Actinopteri > Syngnathiformes > Fistulariidae > Fistularia > Fistularia tabacaria. Next base: position 21,058 of record CAAKHD010000635.1, read on the forward strand.
AGGAGCGAGCATCCGGAGACACGGCGGCCATGAGGATATGACTTGAGGAGCAGAGAAGAAAAGACCTCTGCAGATACTGCGGTTTGGTTCCAGTCGTAGAACGTGGAGGGAAACGGTCACATTGACCCTTCAATAACTCGGTCCCGGGCGGAGCGGCGGGCCGGGAGGAGCCGTTGAGCTCCTCGGAGCTCCGACTCGGGCGTTCATTCTGTCTGCTGGTAACGCCGCCGGCGGGAGGACGATCCCATAATGACCGGCGTGCCGCCGTTCCTCCGAAGCCAGGCTGTGTTTGCGCACGTTTCCCCAGGACGGCGTGCACCTGCAGCAAACCTGACAGCCGACCACCGACGCAGGCTAATCTCACAGGCGACTGGGAGGCTGAGCAAATAACAGCGTCTGACAGGTGTGCCGTCGAGCCCCCGCAACGATCACAAACACCGCTCTCCGCTCGGAAGCTCCAACGCTTTCTGAAGGGTGGATCTGTGGAGGTCCAATGTAGATAACTGAGCGAGGAGCCGGTTCCTCTGGAGCAGGAACCTGCAGGACACCTCCCCTCTGCCCCGTGCAGCCAGATCAGGAGGTCCATTAAAGTTTCATATTCTCTTGTAACAGTGGAAGAGTTGACATTTTATGGTGTGTGTGTGTGTGTGTGTGTGTGTGTGTGTGTTTGTGTGTGTGTGTGTGTGTGTGTGTGTGTGTGTGTGTGTGTCCTCAATGATTCTCTGTTTCCCTCAGTAACAGCTTGGACCGCAGGGACAGACCATCATCACCACCATCACTCACTGATAAACAACATTACAGCATCTTCAGGGTTCGGCCAGAGCAGGAGCGAAGCCTCAGACATCTGAGCAGGCATTTGTTCTTGGAGTGCAATAGAAGAGAAGAGAAGGGAAGACAATAGAATAGAATAGGATAGAATAGAATCAAATAGAATAGAATAGAATAGAATAAGATAGGATAGAATAGAATACAATAGAATAGAATAGGATAGAATAGAATAGAATAGAATAGAATAGAATAGAATAGGATAGAATAGTATAGAGTAGAATAAAATAGCACAGCATAGGATAGAACAGAACATATTGAACAAAAGACAACAGAATGGAGTAAAAATGTCGGTTTGGGGTTCCTGATCAGTTATTGGAGCTCAACTAAAGCTGAAGGATCTGAATGGAGGCTTTGGACTTTTAATTTGTCCACAAAGGTTTTCGAATCACTCGACTGCCTCTGGACTGGAGGACGGCGTGCTTTGCCGGTGGAGGTCTACCTTGGCGTAGTCCAACGGCAGCTGGTCCTCCGGACACTTGAACACACCCTCACTGCAAGAGAGAGAGAGAGAGAGAGAGAGACAGGGAGGAGATGTTAACCTGGAGGTCACTCCACTGATTCTGTTTGAGAAAGCTTCACAGCTGAGGAGCAGAGCCGCTCCACCGGTGGTTCTACTCAGGCCTTCAAAACATCACCGTCATCAAACACACAACCGGCACTGACTGAAGACCTCGCGCAGCAGGTCCGACCTCCGAGCCTCGGGCTGAGAAGACCTCTCCCCTTGGAGGACACGTCTGGAAGACGTCCATCTCCACCGAGAAGAAGCTCACGACTAGGAGCCTGATGTTCATGGCGGCTCCAGGTGTCATAGACTCATCTTGCAGAACGGGGGGGAGGTTCAATTCCTGCCCTTGAACTGCAGCCAGGAACATGCTCTGCCTCATGAAGCAGGAGGACCTGCTCAGAGGAGATGTGTCCTCAGGACAAAGCACACTTCCTTTCACAGCTCCTTGCGGTCTCACAGCTCCTCCGATCCGCTACACCAGGCCTTCACGCCGAGGCTGAGATGGTCCGTGAGAAGGCCGGCCCGGGAGATCTCCGCGGCTCATTGTGTCGGCCCTCAGCCACAGCCCAGCCCGAGCCGAGGAAGTATTCTGCCCCGTAAAGAACGCCGGGGGATGAAAAATAAAGAGCTGAGCAGCCGATCGATAACTCGTCTCAACCCTCTCCTTCAGGACCTCTGCCGCCCTGGACCAGAGATGCTTCCAGGCTGTCTCCACTGGAAGGTCTGATGTATTTGAGATACCTCCTGAGAAAAGGAAGCCCATAAAGCCCCCCTGCTGGGATCGGATGCAGTCACCTGACCGTGTGTGTGTGTGTGTGTGTGTGTGTGTGTGTGTGTGTTCTGCCCGCTGGCCTGGCTGTAAAAGCAGGGAGAGTGGCGGGGTGGGGGAAGGGTGAAGAAGACAGGAAGGCGGGTGGATGTGGGTTAATGCACGACGAGACGGCAGTAATTCCCCTCCATTAAGGCCATTGTATCAGCGGGAGGCTGGAGACCAATTAACCAGACACCGAGGCGGGGAAGCGGGTCAATCGATCGGAGCCCGGCGAGCGTCTCTTCCAGCGAGGAGGCCTTCGCAGAACTCGTCGCCGGCACGAGGGAGTCTTCTCACGCCGGGGGGGGTTCGGAGAGCCCCTCGGCCCCGGCCCACGCTCAGATGCCCCCCCGGCCCCAGAGACGCTCGTCCTCCCTGTGACGGCACATTAGCGCTGAAGGTGAGCCCCCCCGCCCCGGCCCCGACGCTAGCACCGCCAGCTAACGTTTCGACGCAGCATCGCTGAGGGAACTCTGCGCGCCGGGCAGCCAGAGAGGAAACAAGAGGCCGATATCCTCCGACAGGGACCTCTGGAATATCGAATACATTCCACTAATCCTTCCATGAAAAGTCCCTCTGAATAGACCGGATCCAGAACATCTGAGTCTTCACCTCCGGAACGTTCTGTCGGACAGGAGGTCAAACACTCGGTCCTCGTTCTGCAAGGTTCTGCATTTAAGCCTTCACAGAGGCCTCCGACGGTTCTGTCGTTCTGCCAGTGAACGGCTGGAAGGAGGTTCGACTTCGGTCGGTCGGACGACAGCGGGGAGCGGCATCTCTTCATGCCGTGTTCCCTCTCTCTCGTCACATTCACGCTAACAAGTAGAGCAAAACTAGATTCAAGAACCGCGTAGAACATGACAATCCATCTGGGTAAAGTTAGAACAAACACGAATACTTTCCCCGCCCCGTACGGCGTGTTCGTGACGCCGTCAGTTGGAGCCGGACTCGGACCCTCCCGGAGGACTGGGCCCTCGCATAGACTTCAGCGGCTCTGCAGACGCTCTGACGTCCAGGGGGACGAAGATAAAAGGGTGTTCCAGCGGCCCGGTGGGACCGGACACCGGGCTCCGCCTCATTAACATTTCATGGCTGACGTCCTCTGGTGGCAGGCGAGACGCCGCAGCTGCTCTGCTGCAGCCGTGAGCCACCGGCACAGGATTCTTCTCCCGATCAGTCACAGGGTCCCCTGTCCCTCCTGTCCTTCCATTCAACCTTTTCTTCTTTGTGAATCTGGGTTGTGACCCTTCCGGAGGTGCCGGATGGCTGCGCTGTCCCGGGGAAAAGAAAATGAGGGAAGTCCTGCGAATGGAGGCTCGGACCGCTGAGCGACAGGAGGAGAGAAGATGTCCGCTGTCCCCGGATGGAGTCAGAAGAAACCCGGCCAAAGAGCGTTCTCCTGGAGAACGGGGGCGGCCACGGTGGGTCCCTGGAGCGTCGGTGTCAGTCCGTTAAACTCGTTCGGGCTTTTAGGGACACGGTCAAACGCTATTATTTCTGGTCCACTGCTTCCTGGCCTGGCTTCCCCAATGGAGGTTATCCGTGATAAAAGGTTTCTTCTTAGTCCTGTTCCTCCATCTATTGAAAGTCCTCTGTAAATGTTGGGGGCCTGAGAGGCCAGAGAAGACCCGCCTCCCACTTCCGAAGCCCCTGCCTCGGACACCTCGAATTGCATCCTGTCCCTCCTCCAAGGGGATCCGTTCGTCCGGCTGATCCCTCCAGGACGGCCGTCACAACGCGCTTCGTCACCATGGCCCTGACAGGCGGCGAGAAGATCGACCCCCAGGTTTAACCTCACCCTGCACCGGAGGGGGCGGGGTCCCGTCTGCGGGCCCCACAGGGGACAAGAAGGAGACCCCGCATCCCAGGGAAATGTGGACCCTGCTCTTCACGGAGACTCCAAGCCGGCCTCTGCGAGCAGCAGCGGGTTCTTCCACACAAATCAGAGACGGCTGCAGCCCTTTAGCAGCCACAGGAGACTGGGGGCACCCCGGATACTTACTGGGGGACCTCCAGGTACTTTCTGGGGTCCCTCTGTGTACTTTCTGCGGGCGACCCGGGTCCTTTCCGGGGGCCCTTTTTTTTGTCGAGAAATGACTTGCTGTTTCTGCCATGGAATCCTGAGGATGCAGGTACTTTGTTTCTTAACCCAAATCCAAGGGGTTTTGACCGGCTCTGGTTCGTGTGTCCGTCCCACGGCCACTTCCCACCGAGGGGTTTGATTTGAGCGTTTAGCTTTTGTGTGAAGAAGCAAGCGTGACGTGAACTGACCCCAACATCCAGGGTCTGTTGGAAGGAACGGACACGGCCGCGGCGCGCGGAGAGCGGACAGGATACACCCATGCTTAGCGGCGTAGAGCAATGTTCCTGTCAATCTGGGGTGAGAAGTTGAGTCATGGGAGTCCGGCCTGCGATCTGACGGGTTCTGTGACACGCAGCACACAGCATGCAGAGGTTTAGTGTGCATCTCCACGTAGAAGAACCGTCACTGTGACTCTGAGCTTCTGCAGGCACTGTGTTTGGAAAGCTCACAGGAGGAATCTCAAAGTTTTTCCAGAGACCGGAGAGCTTGTTTTTAGTTTCTCCGAGTGTCTCTGGAGGCGTCTCGCCACAACCCGCGCTTTGCTTCCATTCCGTCCCAATGAAAATGGTGGATCTGCCGGGAGTCTCTCCGGTTCTCTGCCGTGAGCGGCGGGGCAGCGGTCCACTTCCACAGAGCCGCCGTCTCCTGGACCCGCGGGTCGCAGAGCCTCCTCTTTGAAGGGTGACGGCTCAGAAAGCTGGAACCCTCACCCAGACTCCCTCTCCTCCTTCACACCATTCATCTGACAATCAGCCCCAAAACCATTATCCGGACTTTGCAGCAAAAGTGGGAATCTCTGCATCTCCTCCTCGTGACTAAATGGATTAGCTGTGTCACAGCGGCAGCCGACCGGTGACGGCCCGGAACGAGGTCAAGTTTCTGGGCCGGAGCGAGGCGGTGGCTCCACCTGACCGCCAGAGACGCAGCCCGGCGACGGGCGAGAAACCGGCAGAGAGCCATCGCCTCCTTTCCAGAGCTCCTGTGAGGGACCTCAGCACGGATCCGCTCGTGACAGCTCTGGGTTCGGGGTTAACGGCGGCGAGATTAGCCGTCTGCGCCAGCAGCCCGACAGGGATTAGCCTGCATGCTGCACAAACCCTGACACCTTTCAGGTGACCTTCTCCTCTGACACTCCTCATGAGTAAGTAATGCTTCTTCACACATCCTGATTGGACCGGCTGGCGGGACTCCTCCGGATACGCCGAAGCTTCACCGCTCCAACGGCTGAATGTGGGACTGTTTCATAATTACTGCCCTAATTCCACCGATCACGGAGAGCGGGCGGAGGGTATCGGGGCGATTCCATGTTTCTGTGACATGGGGGTTCTTTCGGCCGCTGGCGGGACCTCAGAAAAATATGAACTTACGCCGGCCGAAGGTTTAAAGCCGCAGCCACGCTCAACTTCCGAAGGCGATAACAATGCAGTGTTTTCTCAAGATCTCCGAGGCCCGCCTGCCCAATGCTCGGAGAACCGTGAGGAGCACGCCTGTCAAGAACATGACACCTGGAAAATCCCTCCTGACTCCCTGTGCTGGTCACCAGCTGCTCCACGAGGAGGAACAATGGCCGGCAGCCTGCAGGTCACGGCCATCAGCCCGACTCCAGCAGATGACAGGGCAGAAATGAGATCAAGTCACACGCTAACCTGAATATACACACACACACACACACACATACATATACATACATGTGTGTGTATATATATATATATGTAGATCTATATCTCATATATAGATGTAGAGTTCATACTTTGTATTTCACCCTTCCTCATCCAGAAAATAGTATTTTTA
>CAAKHD010000639.1:5392-12892 GCA_901007705.1 Fistularia tabacaria
TACATGTCGAATTTTGGGTTTTGTAACCCCCCAAACCCCCCCCCCCCCCCATCTCCCCTCCCGTCAGAAATGAATAAAAACAGAAATGGTTTAATCCGAAACAAGGGGTCGGACACGGTAGACCGAACCCGGCGTTCAATTAACATCCCCGATCCTGGTCAATAAAGATTTACATTTGAATTTGAGGCGGAGGAGGAGGAAGAGGAGGAAGAGGAAGAGGTGGTCTATGGGGTTAATTATTCAAATGGTCTAGGATTTAAAAAGAAAAAAAACAAACATCCGTCTAGGTGCATCTTCCCGTAAATACGCAAAAACGGCAAACAGCATCCATTGTGATCTTTGACCATCACCGGAGTTGCTAAGTTTTCACGCCTTCAAGGTCATACTGGCGGCGTCTTGATTGGCCAATCAGGTTCCAGATCCTCAGCACCACCCCAAACTCTCTGCTCAACGAGAAATTACAGTCTCTTCAAAGAAATTGAATCAGAACTGGAAATATCAAGAGTCCCAGCTAAATACGAGATCAGTCATATCTGAAGTGTCTGACCTCAAGGTCAACAGGAAGTCATGGAACAGCGTAAACAGGAAGTTACAAAATGAAAGAAGAAATTCAATAAATAACACCGAAAAAAAAACAAAAAAACAGTTTGGAGTTAAGAGAGAATTTGTTTGTGCTTTCAGAAACTGCCGAGAGCTAGGTGAAGACGAGGGGCCACGACGCAGAGGAGAATCCCCGACGAGGAAGGTCCTGCTGAAACTGGTAAGCAATCAAGGATGGAGCTTTTATTTTGTAGGTCAGACTCACGACAAAAGAAACAATAATTGATAATTTAATTGATTGGTTTGATAATCTCTGCTAAAAAATACCTGTAATATAATTATAATAATGATAAAGCGTTTTATTTTGGGCGTATTACTCCACCGTCAAGGACACCGTACAGACATATACATACACACAAAGTACAGAAGTAAAGAAATGAATAAGAAAATACAGTCATATGAAAATAAAGTAAAATGGAAATGAAAATGACAATTTTCCCCCCCCAAAATTGAAATAAAACAAAAGTAACAGAGCAGTTGGAGTCTGATGGAATAGGCCGCTTTTAACAGATGTGATAGGCCATAAATATATATGTATATCTATATATAGCTATACATATACGTAGATATATATGTATATTAAGTAGAACCACGGCTAACGAATGTCGCTAATCAAGAACAAATTGGCCCATGGACAAATTTTGTTAGGCTTTCCGCGTTTTGTTCCACTGTTATAACCCTCTTGGTGTTTTTGTGCTTTTTTTTTCGAGTAAGTCAGCCTCATTATGGCTCCCAAAAAAGTGAAGGGTGCTTATTGCAAGTTAAGAGTTATAGTCGACCTGAAGAAGGAAATAATAGCTCAACTTGAAAGCGGTGTTCGAGTTACAGATCGTGTTACAGATGTTACAAAGCACTACGACACGGCTAAGTCAGTCGTCTGAACAATCCTGGAGAAAAAAATGCACTAAAGACGACCGATGTGGCTAAAGGGGCGACGATGTTGTCGAAGCAAAAATGTCGAGTCTTGGAAGAAGTAGGAAAGAGATTGTTAGTTTGGATGAATGAAAGATAGCTTGCTGGAGATAGCTTTAGCGAGGGTCTCATAAGCGAGAAGCGAGAAGCGGGCTTTACTTATGCTGATTTAGCGAAAGAAACAGTGAGTAAAAGTGCCGACAAGAAGAGACAGAACACCAGAAGCACAGCAACGATTAAGGTTAGCGTTAATGCCTTTCTGTATTTTTGCCACAAATATAGTTCCGAAAGAGTGCGGTATGTTTTTCGCTTGGCTGGAGAACGGATCAATGGGATTGACATTGGTTTCAAAAGGATGAATTTATTCGTTGCGTGACGATTTTGGTTCCAGAGGTGTCTCTGGCGTTGTACGAGGAAGTTTGGCGTGACAGAGAAGTATGCAAGACTGGTGCAGGACATGTATGCTGGCTGTGAGACGGTGGTGAGATGTGCTGTAGGTGTAACCGAGAAGTTCAAGGTGAAGGTGGACTACATCCGGGATCAGCTCTGAGCCCCTTCTTGTTCACTATGGGGATGGGATGGGCTGACAGATGAGGTTAGACAGGAATCTCCGTGAATTATGATGTTTGAAGATGACATTGTGATCTATCATGAGAGCAGGGAGCAGGTGGAGGGAGGTCTAGAGGTATGATCTGGAAAGGAGAGGACTGAAGGTTAGTTGCAGCAGGACAGATAAGTGTGCGGGAACAAGAGGGACCTAAGTGGAGAAGGTGCAAGATTCAGGTCCAGAGCAGCAGAAAGGGGAGGAGAACAGGTGAAGGAACATATGCAAGCAGGTTGGAACGGGTGGAGAGAAGTCAGGTTTGACCAAAGAGTATCATCTCGAATGAAAGCAAAGGTGAAGGAGATGGTGTCTGGTTTGGAGATAGTTAGGAGGCAGCAGAGATAAAGTAGTTTAGGTTCTCTTTCGGCATGAGGAGGATGGGTTGTAGATCAGTGGTTCTTAACCTTGCTGAAGTTACTGAACCCCACAAGTTTCATGTACGCATTCACCCAACCCTTCTGAATAGGAAAAATAAAATGTGTTTTTTTTTTTCAAATTCAAAACATAAATGCGGATTTTCATTTATGGGTTAAAAAAAATTCTTTTAAAAACCATAACTCTGAATAAAAAAATCCCTAATAAAAAAATGTATTGCATTCTTTTCAACCCATAGAATATTTGTAGTTTATTTTTCATGCGAGAAATAAATGTTAAAAAATGTGTTGTTTTTTTTATAAAACCAGATATTATGCAAAATTTCTGGATGTCTTGCAATTATTGTTAAGTTATAACTAGTTTTATTTCATTTCCCTCCCAAAAATCTTTTTTTTTTAAAATTAATCCTTGACCTCTGCCGAACCCCTGAGACAGACTCACCGAACCCCTGGGGTTCCATCGAACCCAGGCTAAGAACCACTGCGTTAGATGTTCTGGAGCTAAAGCCAGACTCAGATGGTTTGGACATGGACAGAGGAAGGCGAGTGAAGACCTTGGGCAGAAGGATACTGATGTTGGAGCTTCCAGGCAGGAGGCCGAGAGGAGGACCAGGGGAGGAGGTTCATGGATGGGATGGGACAGAGGACAGGAAGTTAGGAGGATGAGGAGGAGAGGGCTAGATGGACGCAGGGGATTGGCTGATGCGACCCCTGAAGGGAGCAGGCCAAAGGAGAAGGGTAAGAAATTGCAGTTAAATTCATAAGTATTTATCTTTGCTGACTGATATATATATATATATATATATCTATGGAGAAGAAATTACAGTTAAATTTATAATTAATTATCTTTGCTGATCACACGAAATAGCGAGGGATTACGAGGGTATATGAATCTATTTATGTAAAATAAGTAATATATTTCAAAAATCGGGATATATATGAATATATTAATCTGAAAGAAATTATCATAAAAAATTTGAATAAATCATCCTGGCTGACCATCATCTGGAGGAGACTGGGAATACTTCGAAAAGTCACTGCCGTGAGAGCTTGGAGTTTCCAGAAGAAGAAAAATCTGAGAGAGGGAGCGAAACCATCTGAAGCTTCGCGGAATATTATTTAAAAATACGATTCAAAATGGAAAAAAAAAAAAAAAAATCTAGAAAAATTACTGAATTTTTGGGTCGAACACTCCAGACTTTCAAAATAAAAGCTTATTTTTTTGCATCCTAAATTAAAATGATTTGTTGGTGTTGCGGGTAACGGAGATGCCTGAACATGAACAGCAGGTTAGTTTTGATGGAATGCACTGTATACACACACACACACACACACACACACACACACACCAGGCTAGCTGTGTGCACTGATGCTAATTGCGTCTTGTAGCACGGTATTTCCTGCAGCGTTAGTTTAGCCTGGTGACAGGATGGACGCCTATATGAGTGTGTGTGTGTGCGTGCATGTTTGCCAGCGTGTGCATGTGTGTTCACTGCATATCAATAATTCATCTTGTGTGCTGCTCTACCCGCACCCCCCCCACACACACACACACCCGCACAACTGGGATCACAGGACGGCGGGAGCCACTACACCGTAAATTAGCATGTTGTGGTCGCCGGGAGGAATCCTCTCGCTCGTTGCCATGGTAACCGACGGAAGACGGAGAGGCCAGGTGATGCTGGCGGTTGTTTACACCCGGAAGCTGGATTACGGATTCAAACAACGGAGGTAAACAGAAAAAGACGAACCAAAAAACAGCAAATATTCAGCTGTACTACGACTACCCCTAACCCTTTATTCATTAATAGTACTACTACCGGGGTTAGGATTACCTCAACTGAAAAAAAACTACTTGTAGTACTACTTGGGTTGAAAGTATTATCTCTAGTAAAAAAAATCATCCATTCTAGGACTTTGGTGTTGAGTATGACTAAAGCTACAACTGGTGTCAAAAATATCACTACTACTGACAAATATTAAAAATACTAAAAATACAATGAGTGTAGTAGTGCGATGAGTACACACCCCACTCCATGCCTCTTGCCAAGACCAGCATCTGTGAAGATTTTTGTCTAAGCGGCGTGGGCGGGACATTACCATGCGGTCGAGGTCAGGGCCGATGTGACGGGCGGGCGGCGGGCAGCTCGTTAGCGGCTTCCCGCTGCTAGCGCGCCGCGACCTCCGACCCCCCCCCCCCCGCGGTCCGCGGCGGCGAGACGCCGGGAGGGCGGGTGGCGGGTTCGTAGGTCAGGGAGCAAGACGTAAATAATAAATACAAAGGCAAGGAGGAAAAAAAAAAAAAAAAAAGATCAGACTGTTGGATGCGATTTTTTTTTTTTTATTTTTTTTTTTATTATTGATGTCGGGTCGAGGTTTTTCATCAGCACGCATGACAAGCCGGCGGCGGCGTGCGACGGGACGCCCGTTTTCCGATTGGCTGAAGGGCTCGTGGCCTCGAGATGGCAGCTGCATCGGAGCTGACGGCGAGAATTCGGGTTTTATCCTTGATGATCCGCTCCAAGCGGCTGAATGTCAGGATAACGGGGACGGATGTTAGCATACCAACAGGAAGTTGTGATCTTAACGTCAGAAGAATGATGGGGGTGTAAATGTTATGTAAAAAAAAAACAACGGGCGCTCTAACTTCAAATTAAAAGTCCAAAACGAGTAGAATTAATGTAAAAAAAGAAGTGTTCAGAATTACATCAAAACATGTCAGGATAACACTGACAGATGTTGGCATAGCAACAGGAAGTTGTGAGGAGAAAAAATACAAAAAAAGTGGAATTAATGAGAAAAAATGATACATGAAATTGTTGATAAATTCATCTAAACACATGATGAAGGTTACGTTAGCGTAGCAACTGGAAGTCGTTCTCTTAATGCCAGAAGAATGATGGGGGTGTAAATCAAATTTTTACAAAATTGTAAAAAAACAGAACAATTTGGTTTGATTTCAAATTAAAAGTCCGAAACGAGTAGAATTAATGTAAAAAAAATAAATAAATAAAAATGTCCGTAATTTCATCTAGATACGTCAAGATAACTCTGACAGTTGTTAGCGTAGCAAAAGGAAGTCGTCATCTTAACGTCAGAAGAATGAAGGCAGTTTAAATTTAATGTTAAAAAAACACATTAAATTAAAACATTAAATACACATTCACATTAAAAGTATGAAAAAGTAGAATTAATGTAAAAAAAAAAAAATGTGAAAAAAAACCCAATTCAGTATAATTTCAAATTCAAAGTCAGAAATGAGTAAAATTAATGTAAAAAACTTTAAATCAAAAGTACAAAAAACAATGGAATTAATAAAAAAAAAGTATTGAGAATTTCATCAAGACACATGATGGTAACGTAGACAGATGTTAGCGTAGCAACAGGAAGTCGTCATCTTAATGTCAGAAGAATTTTGGTGGTGTAGATTTAATGTAAAAAAAAAAGAAGTGAAAAAAGACAAGGAGGTTTAACTTCAAAGTAAAAGTACGAAAAATTGGAATTAATGTAAAATATATACATAAAATTGTTGAGAATTTCATCTAGACTCGTTAAGGTAACGTTGACAGATGCTAGGGTAGCAACAGGAAGTCGTCATCTTTACGTCAGAAAAATGATGGCGGTGTAAATGTAATGTAAAACAACATGAAAAAAAAAAGTTCAGTATAACTGCAAATTAAAAGTCTGAAACGAGAAGAATTAATGTAAAAAAATAAATAAAAAATGTTCGGAAATACATCACGACACGTCAGGGTAACCGCGACAGATGTTCGTGTAGCAACAGGAAGTCGTGAGAAGAATTATGGCAGAAAATTTAATGTAAAAAAAAAAACGGAAAAAAAATCGGTTCAACTTCAACTTAAAAGTCAGAAAAAAGTGGAATTAATGTTAAGAAAAATAAATACAAGTGTTCAGAATTTCATCACGACAATCCTGGCATTGCAATGAACGGGGGCTGGAGGCGGTTTTGAAAATGCGGACAAACTAAAGCCATTTCTTTTTCAGGAAAGGGAACATTAAAATCAAATCAAAGTGGAGTTAAATTTAACGTCAGAAAGATGTTAAGATTAAGATAGGGAAGAGAAGTGAAAATTATGTAAGGTAAAACAGATAAGATAAGCTATGATAAGAAAATAATAAATAAGGTAAGGTAAGCGAAGCTAAGGTATGCTGTGATTAAAAAAGATAAGATACGATAAGATAAGATGGGTTAAGATAAGTCAAAGTCAGCTTAATTATCAATTCCTCCACATGTACTAGATATTCAGAGGAATGGAGAAGACATGAAATGTATAAATATATGTTAATGGAATCTGACATAGAGAGTAGCAGCAGAGTTTTCTGTACAGTTTAGTGCTAAAACCAGTCATAAAGTAATATCAATAAATAGCAGGTGAGAAATAAAGTGGATTTAAAGGCATAAAAAAGTCAGTACATAGTTTCTAATACAGTAATTTTACTGGATTACATTCATTTTACTGTAATCATGCAAAATGGCAATAGTGCACAATGCAAAATAATGCAATATGTTGTGATAAGATAAGATAAGATAAGATAAGATAAGATAAGATAAGATAAGATAAGATAAGATAAGATAAGATAAGATACGATAAGCCAAGGATAGGTGAGGAGAGGAGAGGTAAAATATATGAGATTACTTGGCATAAATTGAGGTATGTGGAAGCAAGATAAGACTTGACAAGATTTAATAAGGTGAGGTAAAGTAGGCTTGGATGAAAAAGATAAGATAAAATAAGATAAGGTAAGGTGGGCTGAGATAAAAATATATCAGATAAGATAAGATCGGATAAGATAATAAGATTTAAAAGGGTAAGGTAAGGTAGGCTTGGATAAAAAAAGATAAGATAAGATAAGATAAAATAAGGTAAGGTAAGGGAGGCTTAGATAAAAATATATCAGCTAAGATAAGATCAAACAAGATAAGATAAGATTTAATAAAGAAAGGTAGGCTTGGATAAAAAAGGTAAGATTAAATAAGCCAAGGTAAGA
>CAAKHD010000640.1:23209-41620 GCA_901007705.1 Fistularia tabacaria
CATATTATTTGTCTTTGCTTTTTGCTTCTCAATAATGGAGCATCCTTGTGTGTGGGAAGGGATGCAACCGGCTCCGCCCCTTTGCCACCCCCCCCCCCCCCACACACACACACACACACACACACACACACACTGACGGTCAAAAGACAAATGCGTCCAATCGGGGACGATCGCCGGCTGCAGAGGAGGCGGCCGCGAACGACGGGGACGCGTCCGTAATTGAAAAAACAAGCGTTTCTCTGGTGCATCAGGTGGAAGCGAAGGCTCTCTCGCTCTCTCTCTCTCGCTCTCTTCCCTTCTTTTTCGCAACTGAAAATCAATGGGCGAAGGCGGGAGGGGGTTGATAAATGCAAATGCAAGCTGGGGGAAACACACGGACCGGAGCCCCTGTGCGCTTTCTCACGGTCACACTACGTCAGCTCGGTGAGTGCCGGTGCACGGTAACACAACCCGCCGTTGAAGAACACACACTGAGTTCCACCTGCGCAGCTTTTGCAGCCCGGGCCAGGCTTCACGCGACGTCAAAATAAAAGCCGCGCGGAGGGGCCGACGGGACGGGCGGAGGGGATGCACGGCGCAGCGGCGCCGCGTGGAAACACAAAAACCAATATCCACGCTGACAATGAAAAATGGATGGCAATATCAAATCAATTAAGTCTTGACCGGCCGCAGCGGGAACGCGTCCGGGGCCCGCCGGGTTTCTTCGGTTTTGCTCGACTGGCCTGACGTTGACGGCGTTTCGCCCGATCGGAGCACGCCGGCCCTCCGTTTCCCCGATGGGGTTTTTTTTTTTTCGCATCCCCAGGAAAAATTAAAGGTGTCCGTGTGCTCTCCAAACAAGAGCTGCCGCGTCACTTTCCGTGTTTTTTTTGTTCAAAACCGCAAAAGACACCAGAATGGGATTTTTTTTCTCCCCAGAGAAGATGTGTGAACCTCCTACTGATCCTCCTCTCTCACACCAACTTATTTCATCTCAAAATCTTCTCTCTGGTCTTCATCTAGACCTCCAACTCCAGCATCCGTCTACCAATATCTTCACCATCCCTCCTCTGTCCGTGACCCAACCATCTCTCAACTTCTCTCCAAAACATCTACCATGTCATTCCTGATCCTCTCCATCCTGGCCGCTCCCAAAGAGAACCTCCACATCTTCACCTCCGCCACCTTCAGCTCTGCCTCCCGTCTTTTCGTCAGAAAGGAAAATGCTCAGGAAGAACCCCTGATGTTTCTTTCGGTACATCATAAACGCATGAAGCCTCAAGCCTTCGGGTGAACCTCCTGATCTTCTGCTGATCCACAAATGTGCTTGGAAGTCCCTCAAGCAGCTCTTCTTCTTGCGTTCTCCGCTCCTGCATCGCCGCGTGGCCCGGCGTCATCCCACACTTCTTTTATTCCCTCCTGCAAACTTTGCACAATCTAAACTTTGCACTTTCACCTGACCTGGAGCTCCGAAGCACCTTCATCCGCCGACCTCATCCTGCATGTTTCTTCTTCTTTTACTTTTCGTTGATTACCCGTCCACCGTGCAGACCTCACTGCTGGCTGTCTGTCCGCCGGGCCTCTTGAAGCTAATTCCGTTCGGTTCTCCCCGAGCGGAAAGACAATAAAAACCCTTGAATCCGCCTTGAATTTAAGCTAAACTTGGGCCGGGCTGCGGCTCTTCTTCGGCCTGCGCGTCGACGAGCGTATCTGAAGTACTTCCACTCCAGCCGGCGATGAAGACCTCATCACGCCCGTGACGTGGAGTCCTTAACGACCGCCTCCAAGCCGCCATGATCCGTCCAGATTTAAAATCCCAAACAGCTCCTGCAATAATAACGTGGGCCGGGCTGGTACCTGGGAGACCCGCGCTGACTTACTGCATCTTCTACGTCTTCAGCTGAGGGCACTGACATCGATCTTAACTCTCCTCGCCACACACGACCCCTCTTTTATTCCTTTATGGGATTTTTCTCTTTTTTTTTTTTTTCCCACCGTCTCCCCCCCGCTTTTGCCTTTCCTGAATTTATGCTCCGTCTCGCTCCAGATGGTGGGTGCTACGGGCTTTTATGGAAAATGAGCACACTGTTACATATCAAACAAAGGTCAGTATGTCTTTGTGTGTGCGAGTGTGTGCGCGCTTTGCATGTGTGTGCGTCACATTGCTCACAAAGGTCAGCCTGACATGTTCTCCACTGATCCAGAGGAGCCTCTACAAGTGACTGATGCCCTGAGAATGCGGCGCCGAACACCGAATGTGCCAAACTATGGGAAAAAAAACAAGTAAAAAATCGAGTCCCGAAGCCGTTTCCCGCAAGCTTATCGTCATTTATTTCGAATTTGGTTTCTGTCTTGATGGAACCCAAACCACGTTTTTTTTCCCCTCACAGCGTGGGCAGAGGGGCTTCCGGAGACTTCACCCCGAGCAGAATCTGACAGGAGAAGCTGAGGGTTTACCCGCCAAACCCGGACATTATTAATCCCCCTTCCCAAATGGTAAAAAAAAAAAAAAAGAAGACAAAAAAAACGCTGCCAAACGCTGCCTTCTTGCTCCTTCTGTCATCATCGTCGCTCGTCTCGGAGAGCCTTGATTTCTCTGCATTGCAGGGGATGATTGTGAGAGGGGAACGCGCTCATTCACTCATTCACCACGGAGCTCCGCATTAGAAATATATCGAACTGAGAAGCAATAATACTTGAAGAGGTACTTCCGGACGTGAACAATGTTGCAAAAAGAGGTCGGTGGATATTATCCCGGCTCGAAACGAGCTCCGGGAAAACAACACCGGGAGGCAGTTGAGATATAGAGGCTGCTTTACGGCCACGGCGGTTTTCGAGCTAAACTACGGCTCCGAAAAAGCAGAAGAAAAAAAAACCCTGTCTCGGCGATCTGGCGGAATTCACAGCACGGGTCGCGGAAAACCGAGAACACTCCGTTTCCCAGATACATGTTTGAGGCTTTGGGTGCCGAATCGGGATCACGGGGATCACCGACAGACAGGAGCAGCAGTGAAACAACAACCAGCGTTATCAAACCGAGCCGCTTGATGTCGGAGTCAGAGAGCATCCTTTTTTTTTCTATTTCCTCAATCATTTGATTAATCAAATAAAAAATTAATCACACAATTACTTTTACTGTTAAATGTGACCATATGTTGCCGGTGAGCTAATCAAGATTCATGAATTTTGATTTGCCTCACACTGGTAAATACTATTTACGCGGGGATCTGGCGGAAATATTGCTCTTTTAGCAAAGTGAAGCGGCGGCGTTACTTTTTCGCTGATGACACCTGAATGTCTGGTCAAGACGAGGAGCATCAGGAGGTGAGGCATCAAAAAGGTCAAACAGGAAATAATTGAAATGTGCAGAGCCTGGAGTTCTGCGGAGTTGAAGATGTTCTCTTCGTGGGCCAGGAGCATGGAGAGGATCAGGAAGGAGTCCGTCAGAGAGACAGCACATGTCAGATGTTCTGGAGATTAAATCAGACTGAGATGGTTTTGGACACGGACACGAGGAGGGGATGGTCGACGGATGCCGAGGTTGGAGCTGCCAGGAAGGGAAGGAGGTCTGGAGGAAGACCGGAGAGGAGGTGTACGCATGGAGGGACAGAAGAGGGCAGGAAGTGAGAGAAGAGGATGCAGAGGAGAGGGTCAGATAGAGGCAGGTGACTGGCGGAGGAGGACAGAACGGGGAGTACATTAGTCGTCATGACAACTTGATAAAGGCAACCACTCAGGGCGCATATTTCCACCAGGAAGAAAAAAAAAAACGTTGCAGAAAGAAAGGTGCAATACCCGTGGTACGATGCGGAGGACGAGGAAGAAGAAAAAGAAGCAGCTTATCATTTCGTCCTTCAGCGAAAAACATAAAGCGCAACATCATCAGCGAAACGTGACGCCTTTATCCCCGTCATGTACGTCCTCAGCAGCGCCGGGAACCAGAGAGGGAACTTTGTGTTGCTCAACCGCACTTCGGCAAGCTCAGGGGGAGCTCAGCTCTTACCTACAAATATATCCTGCAGTCCCGTTAGATATGAACGTCATCGTTCCAGAAGTTCGTATGTTGGGTTTTTTGGGATCTTAAATGTATTTTCCCCATTTAAAATAACAGAAAACAAATGAATTGGTTGGTTCACATCGTGGATGCATTGCGATTATATTCACCTGCGATATGGCTCACACGTACGCCACGTTTGTGCTTCGCTATTATTTCCTGCTTAATTTCCATAGACAACATCTTCTTTCTGAGTTCACCGCTTGTTTTCTTAGATTCCCATGATGGTTATCAAAAAAAATACACAAAATAAGCACAAAAATATAAAATGATGCCACACAAGAGATAGCAACACGACAGGAGCTATGTGGACTGTACCAACTCCCCGGACGAAGTGGTTGCTGGAAGCTGCAAGACGTTCTTCAAGGTGAGAGCAGCGGCAATTCAGAAGCTGCGGCGGCGTCACGAAGCGTGTTGGAGTCGCGGGAGCTCGCTTGCCGTGGACCGCACGGATTTCAAATTTCATTTTTCTCGTATTCGTATCATGAATTCTTGTTCACATTTCAGAGCAAAAAATTTGTTCGAATATAACTTCGTACCTTGAAAAGTTCGTATATGAAGTGATTTGTATCTTAAGGGAAAAACTGTGTATGTCTTTAGAAAATACATATATATAACCAGTCTGTGTGCGCACGTGTAGTTTTATTTACTTTGACCATTTCGTGTCGGCTCTGGCCTCCAGAAATCCCCAAAGCTCACCACCAACACCACCACCGCTCCTCCATGTTGGCAGCGCCGCTGTCGTAACGAACCTCCTCCCCTCCGCTTTGTACCAACCGAATAACAGCGAGCGAGAAGCTGACGCGGACTTCGGCAGGCAGACCTCCCGGGGTGGAGCTATTTAATGTGATTTGAAAATAGCAGCTCCTCGGCACAATGCCTGGATCCATGCAAATGTCAAAGAAGCTTAAATTAATTACGGCCCGGGGGGGGGGGGGGGGGGGTCATTTTTCTGACTTGTAAGTTGGATGTGACTGACGTGTCTTAGACGTCAGCTACCGGACGTTTTTTAGCAAATCAGAGGCAGATGTTAGACGGCTTTGGGCTGAGATAATGCGCAAATTGAACATGTTTACTGTGAACTAATACAGTGCATCGGGTTCCTCCGGGTTCCTCCGGGTTCCTCCCACTGTCCAAAAACTTGCAGGAGGTTCTTTGGAGGCCCTACATTGGATGTTTCGATATGACGTGAATGAGAGACTCAACGGTTGGTTCTTGAATGACAGGGTTAAGACTTGTATGGTGGCCGGCCCAGGGTGGAACCCCGCCTCTCAACCAATCACAGCCAGGATAGACTCCAGCAAAACCCGCGACCCTGAATGCAGGGTAAGCGGTGAATGAATGAATGAATGAATGAATGAATGAATTTGGTTCAAGAATCTGCTGATGCGGCACAATAACCTCGGATCCGGCTGAAAGTGCTCGTCCTTTCCTGCTGATCTGTCCTGAACCCAAATGCCAAATGCGCGACAGACGGAAACCAAATGTCACGCAGTTTTACGTCCACCTCCGCCGACCGACACGACTCCGACGGGCTGACAACAAGCACCGCGAGGAAGCGTCCGGCGAACCCATTCGCTCGAATGCGAATAGACTCCGCTACACTTTTTGAAGTCAAAACGTCACGGGGGGAAGATGTTCGACAGCATCGGCGCGCCTGCGAATCAAAGCCGTCGCTTAAGAGACGTCGGCGTCACATCTCTAAGACAGTTGGTCCGAGCGCCGCATTTTAAGGAACGACGCTCCAAATATAGCACCGTCCTGTCGGCGTTGTCTTTTCACAGGCGGCGGAAAAACGTCAGCCGGTCGAAACTCGATGGACGAAAAAATGGACGCCAACGAGGGGGTCGGATTTCCGTGGGCCTCCGAGCAACGGAGGGAGGCATTCTGGACAGGATTTTATCGGTGACGCTTTTTTCATCCGAATCTGGATTGTAACATCACGACGGTCCCCGTAAGAATACTGCATATGTGCCGCAGAGGGACAATAAAAACCCAAAGAATCATTGCGTGCCGTTGTTTTGATGTCGTTGCCGGGATACAACGTTGACGGGAAATCGACGTCGCGCGAACAAGTGAGATTTCGGTTGATTAATTCGAGCGGCGAAGGCGTTATTTTTCTTCTTTTTTTTTTTTTTGCGACTCCATAACGGGGGGAGAGAGCGGCGTCTTCAATAATGGATGCCCGAAAAGACGGCGCTATTCCGCCTCCAGCTTGGAGAGGCGGTGGGGAGAGCGCTTTGTGGACGGTTGTGCATCGACACACACATACGCATGAATGCGCGCGCTTCCCCGTTCTGACCACGCGGTCGCGCGCCCTCCTCTCCCAGCTGCCCTATTAAACCGGAGAATCTCGGGAAGTGAAATGAAACTAGTAAATCTGGGCTGCTTTTATGATTGACTTGATATGATTTGTATTATAATTTGGACCCGGTGCTCCTTCGCTCTCCCTCTCTCTCTCCACCCGCCGCCTCCCACGATCGCTCTCCCAGCCCCCCTTTCATTACCGAGATTGGTTGTTGCGAAAGAGGCCATCGGGGTCTTCACAACACACATATGTCCACGCACGTGTGTGTGCACGCAAGGATGCACGCAAGAACGCGTCGCCTTTTGTTGTTTGTTATTTCGACCGCCCGTTCCTCAGGGCGGGTCGGCACTCGTGCGCTTCCGGAGGCTTCTGCGCGTTTTTCCGAGTCCGGCGCTCGGATGCGGACGAGATAAAGGGCCGCGGGATGGAACCCGGAAGCGGAGGATACGAGGACCCGGCTCATAAATGCATGCATGAGGGATCCCGCGGAGATAACCAATGAGTATAAAGACCTCCGAGGGACGGGGGGGAATCATTATATTGACTCGGCGCCGGGGCTTTGCTGACGGGCCGATGAAGTGACTGTCTGGACGCACTCTTTGAAACGCATGTGGTTTGAAGTCGGGAGTCTCGGGATCTTTGGCCGCTCGCGGTTTGAACATTTAAGGGAGGAGAGGCCGCTTTATCCCGTCCCGCGGCCTTTGGCCTTTTTTCGCGGTTCCATCAAACGCCGCGATAACCATATTTCCGCCCGCCTCTCGGCTCGGCCCCCGACCGGCGCGGCCTCGAGTGACACTTCCCTTCATGCGCTCTTGCGCCGCTCGTGAGAGACGGAGACGGCGTTTAAAACGGAGGCCAAGTCCTGAGTGCCGGCCAGTCCTTTCTACTTGACACTCAGATCAGGGGCCAAAACACCTGCGATAGCTTCTCTCTGAGAAGTACTTATCTGCAGAACGGCAGAGTGAGGGCCCTTCTTTGACGCCGGCGTGCACGTCGGGCCAGTTTACACAAACGGCGCCTTTGAGAGGCGTTCGCTCTTGAGATCGCGCGAGAAGAGGCCGATACTCCGCGCGTTGCGGTGTTTGCTCGCCGTCTTCTACGGCCGAGGAAATAATCTGGAAAAGGCGATTCCATCTCCCAGGGTGCTTCACCACGCCGAGATCCAACTCTGGCCGAGCTTCTGACGCAGGCCTGCAGCCACGCATCCGTCTCCAAAAAAGCCCAGATACCTGCTGGGCTAACCCGCGTCTGTCGCGCGCGCGCGCACGAAGCGTGTATTTCTTTTCCCAACACGCCGCCCCGCCAACATCAGCTCGTTCGAGAGAGCCGAGGCAAACGATCCGGTCTATATTCTGTGGTCGGAGGCCAAGTCAAACCGGGCCCGGTGGAAAGAACGGCGGAGGGGAAGAAGAGAAGAGAGGCTTTGCACATTAACTCTATCTGTATGGTAATGCTATTACCTCTCGTTTGATCAGCGCCGGCCCTCCACCTTCACTCGCTACCTCCTCGCTTTCATTAGCAGCATGAATTATGGATCCGCCCGGGCATCTAAATGCTAAGCATTATGCCATTTGCGATGCACTTTTTCTGCCTTCTCTCTTTCTTTCTTTCTCTCCCGGTCCATCTTCTCCCCCCCCTCAGCGCTGCCAGTCCTTCCCAGAGGTGGCCAAGCGCCACGCTTTTTCTTTTTTTTTTTTTTTTGCAACGCCTATTAGGGGTCTGCGCGAGCCAAATTTCCATACCATCATGCGCCCCTGGAGATATCGATAGTGAGGAACTTCCCGATTTTGTTTTGCTTTTTTTTTCTGCATGCGTGCATTCACAAACACACACACACACACACACGCGCGCGCATACACACACACGCACGCAAAAGATTTTAAGCTAGCGGCTAAAAAAAGAGGCACTGCCAACCAGCCATAAGGAGGCGACATGAATAGATTTTTTTTTCCTTTTCGAGTGTGGCAGCGGTGGGATGTGCACTGAAAAGGAGCCAGCAGTGTGTGTGTGTATGTGTGTGTGTGTGTGTGTGTGTGTGTGTGTGTTCTGCTTGTTTGCTTCTGCTTGGAACGAAGCCACGGGGATAGTTCAGGTGAGGAGCAGGTTTTTTAGGGGGGGGGATACATCAGCAGAAGGGCTGGAGTCGAGCGCTGTGTAACAGTATCTCACTAAAAACATTACAGCTGCTCATAAAGAGCTCAACCCGGGGGTTTAATGGCCGCGGGGGTTGTTTTCGTTGGCCTGAAACAGGGGCCGGGGGGGCAGGAAACACTTAGAATCAGACAGCAAATGAGCAGGTTTCGGTGCGTTCGCTAATACAGGTCAGCGGATCTGTCTTCGACCGGACGGGCCGTAAATTTTTCCCCCGAGCCGCGGCCCGCGTCGTCGTTTGTTAGCGACCGGGATAACACAGCTGCCGCCGGGCGGGTGACGTCAAGTTCCCATTGGCTGCTGAGCGGGCGCCTTCGACCAGCGCCGGCGGAGGCGGACCCCGCAGACCCGGCTGATGTAAACGTAGAGTCACTCACCAGACGCTGTGTATTGAATGTACAAGCAATAAAACACACTTTGGATAACACACACACACACACACACACACCCGTGGAGCAACACCGGCCAAGACCGCACATACTTTCCCATGTTGACGGTGGGAGTTTCTCGAAGTCGCACTCCTTCCCCTCACCGCATCCCTGGTTCAAAAAGTGAGATTTTTTTTCTTCTTTTAGTGGGAAACGCACACCGAGAGCGACCCTTTTTAACGAACGATCGGGGGATTGTTGTGTTTGGAGAGCGAACTGAGAGGCGGGAACACACATCACAGAGGAACATTGACTCTCACCCACTCCGTCTGTTCCAAAACTCAGAAAACATCATCGGATTACAACGGGGAAGAAGGTCAATGGAGAGGCAGAAGATACACATGAAAGGGGAACGGCGTGCAGGCGGTTTGGAGGCGGGCAGAAAAACCAAATCCGAAGCAAATTTGGGGATTTGGAAATCAATCAATCCTGGGAATTTGAAAAGACAGTTGCCCCCGGAGACGAGGAGCTGTTTTCTCCATGCTTAACAACGGGAAAAAGGTCCTGGGGACGCCCCGGAGCGGACGGGACGAAACCGCTGAGGTAGTAAAAGTTGCACTGCACCATTCATTCATTCACTCATTCATTCACTATCTCTACTGTTTATCCTGCAGTCAGGAATACAGGGCCGGGCTAAAGCTGATCCCGGCTGTGATTGGGCGAGAGGCGGGGCTCCGCCCTGGACCGCCTGATCACAGGGACACGTATCAGACACACACAAACATTCGTCCGTCATATAAAGACATCGAAGCGTTCACCCTCTCATTCGCTCACCCATCAGAAAGACATACAAGTCTTCACTCTCATTCACGTCATATCGTTATGACGTTCAGCCATTCACCCTCTCGCACACGTCATAGAGAGGCATACGAACGTTCACCCTCCCATTCACACGAAATACAGACACACACACATTCAAACTCTCACTCACAGTCGGAGTCAAAAAAGTCAACTTTATTGTCTATTTTACTGAGGTAGCGTTAATCGAAGCCCCGCGGTGCAAAAGTACACGACATTTTAAATAGGAGAAAAACCAACGACGACGAGTCCTGCCGGAGTAGAAATGGTTCGAGTGCATTTTTACTCATTTTTACTTTTACATTTTTACTTAGTACTCAGGTGCAGTTGCAAAAAAAATAAAATAAAAATAAAAACACATGTCATTTGGAAACATTCAGTCATTCACCCTCTCACTCACATGTTCTACAGAGACAGGTTCACCCGATCACTCAATCTTCACGTAGAGATGTTAAGCCAATCACTCATTCACGCGTCCGGACAACGTCTGGTCTCCAGAGACCCTCCTGGACAGCTGCAGGAACCCTGAGGAACCTCACGCAGAAACACAGGAGAACATGGACCTTCCTCCACAGAGGAAGGTCTCCTGCTGGAATCCAACCTTCTGGCTGTGAGGCTGAAGCTCTGACCTCCACATGCTTGAATGACCCGTTCTTCTCGAAAGGCGCCGTTGCCAGATGGGAAAAGGACCTGTTTTTTTTTCCATATCATCGCATCACATTTGCAGAAGGGATTTGGGCTCTGCTTCGTGAAGAAAGCCTGGCCTGATGTTCACTTCACGCCGGGAAGGTCCGCATCCTCCGCTTTGCGGGGTCGAGGCAATTTGAGCAAACAAAACCTGAGTGGAGATGCTCTCTTCCGCGGGGAGAACGAGGAGAAGGAAAGGCTTCCACGTCGTCTCGTTTCCCCTCAAGCAGGAGTTTGTTTGCTTGAACGGCGTCGGACACGAGCGGCGTCATGAAACAACTCCTGAGGCACGGCCGCGTCTTGTTTCCCAGATAAGAGCGCCGGGAAGCGGCGCCGCGTCCCGGCTGTTTCCGAGGAATCGCTGAGGAGCTGCGAGGACAACAGAATAATAGCACCTCTAATTCCATCGAAAATGGATGTTCTGGCGCTCCGCCGGGCTCTGGGGGGGGGCGGGTCCGGGAGGAGCTCGGCTCCATGATCTCCTGCGGCTCCTCGAGGACGTCGTCGCGATAGACGAAGGTGGCGAGCAGATTTTTGGTTTCGAATTCGGGACACGTCGGGCGTCGCGGGGACGAGAGCTTCACGCTCGCAGCCAGAAGGTCCCTGGTTTGAATCCTGACAGGGGGGGGAAACCGGACCGGACGTGTGGATGAGAGGGTGAATGCTCGTACGTCTGCACGACCCGCGAGTGATCGTTGAATGTCTCCACGTGACCTGTGAATGACTAAGTGGACGTCGAAATCCGCGGATCATTTGGGTCCGCAGAGGAAATCCTACCTTGCTACAAATGTTGTTTTTTTTTCATTCGTTTCCGCCTTGGCCTTCCCTTCCCCTCTCACTCTGTCGCGCCGTTTCACACATCAGCTACCACAAGCTAGCCCTGGAAAAAAATATGAGCCGGAAATAAAAGTCGGCGGAGAGCTTTTTTCGAGAGGAAACGAACAAAAACGACGAGCAGAAGCTTGGCAGACGGAAAAGAAAAGAAAGCTGCGTTTCAAAGAAAAAACATCAAGATTCCTTCCTCAGCTACAGGTTCATTGCAACAGGTGATACACAAGCTCCGCCCCCGCTAGCCATCATTTGCAGTGAACATAAACAATGCAGCTTTTTGTCTACTATTCTAACTGCCCAATTTAAAGTGGAACAGATTCAAGTTTCGATTATTTGAACCCCCGCGCCTCCAACCGGTCCGTGCGAAGATATTCACGCATAAAACTGCTCCCTGGCACGACGTGTGAATGAAAGGGTGAGTGGTTTTATGCGTCCACACGATGTGTGAATGAGGAAATGCTTGATTGTCTCGATATGACGTGAATGAGAGAGCGATGGTTGGACGTCTCTGTCAGTCGTCCGCAACCTCTCTTGTAGCAGGGAACAGTTTTATGCGTGAAAATGTTTCGGCGGACCTGTTCGTCAAGTTCTTTTCATTTCTTTCCAGGGCTAGCTTGCGGTAGCCGATGTGCGAAACGGCGCGACAGGGTGAAGTGCGGCGGGAAGGCCAAGGCGGAAACAGTCGTTTTTCAAAACAAGATCCGGAAGGTGGAATGAAAGAAACTATCATTTGTACAGAGGAAGAGGCTGAATAAGAGGGTGAATGAGAGGGTGAATGGTTGTGTGTCTCTATATGTGGTCAGTGCAGGACAAGTGCTGTTAGCAAGTAATGAATGAATGAATATTCCACGTACTTTTAAGTGCAGCGGCCCCTTGAGATACGAATCCCTTTATATATGAATTTTTTAAGATACGATTCCAGCAAAATTTATCCTTGAAATACGAAAAAAATATTCATTACAGGAACACGAGAGCGAGAAAATCAAAATTTGAAATTGGCGTGCGGTGCACGTCGAGCTAGCTCCCGCAGCTCCAGTACGCTTCACGCCGCCGCATCTTCTGAGTTACTGCTGCTCGCTGCTCTCACCTTGAAGAACATCTCGCAGCTTCCAGCGTCCCTTATTGTCATGTTAAGTTCATTTTATTTTCATAGTAATCAGAAGTTTATTGTCATGTTGTTTTTGGTTCAGTGTTTATTTTCGTAGCCTCGAAAAAAAAACTCGCCTCATCTGCAGCCGTCTGTGTCTGATAATAACCAAGATTTTTCTTTTTGATGTCCCTTACATGATCAGTGTCCTTCTTTTTCAGGGTTTTTCTACATTGACATCCTGATTTTGTGAGTTTTGTGGGTGGTGGTGGAATGAATTAATTTGTTTTAAACAGGGAAAATTTATTTAAGATACGAAAAATATCAACATACGAGCCCACTTCTGGAAGGAATTCAGTTCGTATCTTAAGGAACCGCTGGATATAGAACAATGGGAGGTTTAACCTGGACTATAGTCAACGTGTAGCGGCGTCGTGTCTTCTTAGCGGTCATTGCGTTTTCCAGTGAACCAGTGAATGAATGAACGCATGAATTCCTGACGTTCGCACACAGAGCAGAGCCTTCAGCGAAGCTCAGACCCCTCATGCGGCACCAGGGGGGAATGACATCATCGGATCCCGTGGAGATCTCGGCGAGAAACGCCCCCCCCCCCAGTCACCGCCGCGGGGATGAAGAACGAGGGAACCAAAGCGCAAAGCAAAGAAAACTTGCAAAAGAAAGATTTATTAGGCCACAATAGGGGGAGAGGAGCGGGTGGCGTCCAGAGGCTATTAAACCTGTTTTTCATGTAGAGCCA
Organism: Fistularia tabacaria; assembly: GCA_901007705.1. NCBI lineage: Eukaryota > Metazoa > Chordata > Actinopteri > Syngnathiformes > Fistulariidae > Fistularia > Fistularia tabacaria. Next base: position 36,290 of record CAAKHD010000640.1, read on the forward strand.
ACAAACACAAGTGAGGTATTAAATATGGACCCTATTAGAGCAGGGTCAGAGAGAAAGGAGGTAAAAAGAAAAAGACTCAAAGGGAAAAAGACCAAGAGAAGAGACAGCCGTCTTTGCTTCACCTCCGTCCTGACGAAGAAGTCTTTCCCAGACATCTTCGGCAGGAGAAGCTCTGCACCACAGCTGCGAACCTTTCCCTGCTGAAGACGCCGCCGAAGGGAGAAACACGGAAACGAGGAGGAGGCGTCCGGCCGACCGCGCGGGATCCCCGCGCAGACGCCCGGCCAGGAAAATACATTTCTCTTCCAACCGAGACGCCGGGCCGCGGGACGGAATCGAATCAAAAACGTCCCCCCGGAGGACAGAAAGGACCCGAAGGTGCTCCGATGGTGTGGATGACGGGGTGAATGAGAGGCTGCACGGTGCATTCGCTTCCCGTGGGATTTATTTTCATTCTGCCTAAGAGTCCACTTCCCAGTCGGGTCCAATTAGGTGTTGTTAATATATTCATCCGTGTCATCGCGACTAAAGTCACAAACACCTCATAGCGCCAGAGGTCCCCGAGTCCCGGAGAAAAAACAGCTAATTAACAAAGTTTCAGAGTTTCACAGGTTCGCCTTAATTGCTGTCCGGGGCTCGACGGCGCCGCCACCTTTCTCCTCGCGCCGCGCTTTCAGAAACCGGCGGCAGTCACCGCAAACGGCGCTCGCCTCCACCGGAGGGAGAGGGGGGGAAGGGAGAGGCGACGCCAACGACACCAGAATGAATCCAAAACTTTCACCGCCGCGGAAAGAGGTTGATGAACGATGGGAGCAAGGTGCAAGATGTCAAAACTATAAACAACAATCACGCCGGTGACAGCCTGGAGGCTAGCAATGCAAAAGACACACACACACACACACACACACACACACACACACACACACACACACACACACACAGACGCACACAGACGCACACACACACGTTCATACTCACACAGCGCATTGGCATACGGAGGAAGAGCGCGCACACACTCATACCGATGCAAAACACACAACAGCTCTCTATTGGCTTTCAAAACAAAAGTATTAATCATCGTTACACACACACACACACACACACACACACACACACACACACACACACACACACACACACACACACACACACACACGTGGGTCGGAAAGCCTGTGGGACCTGTCAAAGAGACGCACTTACACCTCAGTGCAGCCTTTACTGCTGCTGTCATAGCAACCAAGGTCAAGTGGTCCAAAGCCTGCTGTGTGTGTTGTGTGTTTGTGTGTGTGTGTGTGTGTGTGTGTGTGTGTGTGTGTGTGCGATTGCATGAGAAAGGATGGTAACACACTCCCAGAAGAACTTGTAGGAAATAATGAGCTAGTAGCTGTCAGGGTGGTGCAGACAGACAGCAGAAACCCAGAAACCCAGAACCCCCAAACCCCCCCCAGGTGGTGCAGCGCCGGTCCACCTGTGCGGGCCTGCGGGAGGTTTGGTTCCGGAGCAGGAGGCGCCGCCGCCACCGCGGTTGTAGCCGCCTCCCCGGCGTCCCTTGGTTCAAACTTCCAGTCGGATTTATCCGTGTTGAGGCGAATGCAGGATTCCTGCTCACTGCTAATAGCGATACTTCAGCCAACAGTTGCAGGTTTTCTACGACCGGGCAAAATGTGGACAACCTGCAGAATCAGCTCACAGCAGGAGGCTCTTCTGCAGCGTGAAGCTGGAGCACACCTGAACTCATGGATGTCAAGGATCAGTAACGTTGATGACAATCATTGTCAAATCTTGTCGTAGCGACCGGACTTTCTCTTGAGGTTCCTCCTCTCATTCAAGATCACGAACCATCTCTTCTTGGTCCACATAGACGAGATGCCCGACCCGAGCCCAGCAGATATGATAAGTACCAGAAAGCCCTCCAGTAGAACTAGAGAAGCCTCTAGGGTGAGAAGAGCACCTTCAAGGAGAAGCTATGACCAGTTGCCATGACAAGATTTGACAACCGTGTTCGTCCGTGTCGGTCATTCATTCCTTCGTTCTCCAGCCAGAGGGGTCGTGGAGGTGTCGTGGAGGGGTGGAGTCTCTCCCAGCTGTGATTGGTCGAGAGGCGGGGTTCACCCTGGAACGGTCAACCAAAAGCCATCGAGACATTCGTCCTCTCAATTCGCACGTCTGGACAATTTTGGTTCTCCAGCAAAGCTCCTGGATGTTTTTGGACTGTAGGAGGAACCCGGAGGAGCCGCACGCAGAAACCTGACATCAGCCCCTTTCGTTTATTCCTCTGGACCAGGACGGCTGAGAACCTTCTCAGACCCAGAGATGACAATGACAGAGCTTCTGCAAAAACAGACCGGGCTGTTGAGTCCAGCGGCTCGTTTTCGGTGACTTCACCTCCCCGGCTTCGTTCTCGGCGCGACGGCGGAGCAGATCCACACCAAACTGACTGACGCTATCGAGACGATAACGTCGGGTTTTTCCACGTCCAATGGAAACAAGCAAGAAGGAACGGCAGTCATAACAATTCCCTTTTTAAGACACTTAGTTGAAAAACTCATAAAAGTTTAACGAGGTGAAACTCCTCTGTTTTAGCTTTTACCTTCCACCAGTCATACTTGGACAGCCGAGCTAAAAAGCACCGGCTTTTGAAAAAAAAAAAAAAAAAACGTTGATTAAATGCCACGCTAACCCTCCAGTCTGGAACAATCTTTCACGAACAGACGGATCACAACGTCAACGACGGCTGCAAAGGGTTTGATGAGTGAGAGAGCTTCTGAAGTGCATCCCTGCGGTATGAAGATCAGTAACTTTCTTCCATCTTTTCCGACGTATTCGTGTTTTCTGTCACGGACGCGTCAGCGTCCTGACTCCAAACGCGGTGCCTGTCAGCGCCGTTGTAGTCTTCAGCGGAGCGGTGTCACTCCCGACACCGCAACGATCCACCGAAGAGCGCAAAACAACACCTCTTTGCTCTCGCGAATCATTAAGAACGCGAGCCGGCGGCCGTCATTAGAGGCGACGTGTCTACAAGCTACACAACTTCGGAGAAATCAAGTCGAGGAAATACGAGGAACTTTGAAAAGCACAAAAAAAAAAAGGATTTTCATTGAATTTGTCATTTGCCATTTTTAAATCAGGTACTGGCAACCGTATTACTGGTACTCCGCACAGTATCCACCAGGAGTACGCCTAAGAACTTGTAAAGGCTAAAGGGTATGTCCGGGAGGTCAGAGTACCTCCACGGGAGCCACTGGACCGACACGGAGGCAGCTAACCCTCCTGACATCCATGCATTCATCAGATGGCTGAGGGAAGAGTGGTGGACACAAACAAGGAGGCAGTTCCTCTCCTTGAACTGAAGAAGCCTCTGGGATGAGGGGCTGCAACGTCTTCAAGTGCCGAAATTTAGGTCCAGTTGGCTCGACAAGAAGATTTTGACAAGAATTCTCCATGACCTGGATGACTGAGAACCTCCACGGACTTCCTCTCCTTTAGGCTGCTCCCTTTCGGAGTCTCCACAGCTAATCACCTGCCTCCCTCTAACCCCTCCTCTGCATCCTGTCTTCCTTCCTTCCATCTATCAATTAATGTCCCCTCTGGTCTTCTTCCAGCCCCCCATAACCATCTCAGTCTGACTTTATCTCCAGAACATCTAAACATACGCCGCCCCTCTGACTGATCTGATCCATCCTCCTCTCTCTCTCAAAGCAAACATCTGCAGCTTCATCTCTGCGCCGACTTGTACACCTTTCCTTTCATACACTCAGTGAATGTCTGGAATACACATTGTTCGCATTTAATGAAAACACAATAAAGTTTGTGAGGATTCACAGGATTCATCATCGACATGTTTCTCCAAACTCAGTCCCACCGACTGTTTGCCATATAAACTCTACTTTTTTCGCCCTTTAATGGACAACTGGCAGCTACAAGGGAGCCTCCCATCCTCCTGCACTTGCTGAGTGTCACTGACCTGCTTCAGGTAAACGGATAACTCCACAGACTGTGGTTACCACCGTGCAGACACGCCAATCATCTGATGCAGATACAGCCTGGACTCTCCGGCCAATGGCAAAGCAGCAGTTGCCCCGCACTTTCCAAATCACGGAACTAAAGAAGAGCTTATGTGGCACAAAATCAGCTCGATCTATAGACAGGTGGAGGGCCTCAGGGTTGTCTATCGGGCCTTCTTGTTTTGTTTTTTTTCTTTGTTTTTGATTTAATTCCAGTCAATGGAATTACTCACGACACCGTCAATTTCATTCATATGTTCTATCTAATTTTATGTAATATTTAATTACTGTAATTTTTCATAGTGATTTTATAATAACTGTTATATTTAATTACTGTTGAGTTTGCAATCTATTCTGCTTCTAATTTTGTCAATTTCATGTCTCCGTGGGATTGTGAGAAACGTCTTCTGGATTCCTCTGTATGTCCGGTACATGCAGAGAAATGGACGATAAAGCTGACTTTGACTTTGACTTTGACATTTATACGTTTGACGTTTGTAATAAAATACTTGTAATCCTCCGTGCGCTGACTTTCGGTGATTTGATGATTTAATCACTCAAAACCAAATAGATCGGGTGGTTTTTCGGCCAATGGTAAACAAAAACGTAATTTGTCGTTTTTGTTTTTTTGGTGTTTTTTTTTTTACAGAAAATGGGTTTCTGTGGGATTTATTTGTCTTTTTTTTTTTTTTTTTTTGCTCTGGCCAAAGTTAGCAGAAAAAGCTCGACTGGTTGGATTTGAGCGGACGCAGCGGTACATTATGTAACCACCGCGTGGAACTGGGATCTGATCATTAGGTGGTGTTCATGTCGATGCTTAATAATCATCATCTCCTGCTGACCTGCTCCTGCACTCCCACCACCCACTGCACTCCTACAGCATCACCAATGATTTTTTCTTTTTTCTTTTTTCTTTTTTTTTTTTGGGTCTCCCCTCCCCCTCCGGCATCTTTTTCGGATCTGCACCGACGTCCACGAATCCTTCGCCGGCGTGTTAATTTTGCAGGAGCCGGAGAGGAGATCTGACCTTTTCGGTCTAATCACCTCTTTGGCTCCATCAGAACTACAGCAGAGTCACACACACACACACACACACACACACACACACACACACACACACACACACACGCCTATAAAGAATCTCACTCACCTCTGGAGGTCAATGACGGGGTGAAAGCACCTAAACGCAGGGGTGTGACAATACCGTATTTTCTGCATTTTTGAGCTTTCAGAGTTAAGAAAAAAAAAAAAAAAAAAAAAAAGGGGGGTGTGTCAGAGTTGTAAAAGGTGAGGAAAAGAGGAGGGGGCTAAAAAGGGGCAGCAAGAG
>CAAKHD010000640.1:57457-67529 GCA_901007705.1 Fistularia tabacaria
CCCCCGGCCCACCACACCCCAACCGCGCCCCCACCAAAAAAACCAACAAGAAAAAAAAAAAAAAAAGGCGGCGGGGGGGGGCGGGGGGGGGGGGGGGGGGGGGCTCCGACACCGAGGTGATAGTCGCCCGCGTGGGACGGAGCGGCGAAATGGAAAGCAGTAAATTCATTTAGACCGGCTTCATTAAACTCCGCTCCGTGGGCCTCCCTCACGCGTTGTGAAAAGAAGGCGATGGCGCCAATGACTGCGACGCAAAGGGGACTGGGGGGATTAGGGGGGAATGTTCGGCGAAGAGGAGACAAGATGGGAGAAGGCGAGGGAGGGAAGGAAGGAAGGATGGTATCAATAAACCAGAACAATAACACCGAAAAAAGAAAAATTGTGCAACATGCTGGCGGGATGGAACAGGGGCACGAGGACATGTGCTCATTTGATGATAAAGAAATAAGACATGAAGGGGACCAGCAAAAAAGGATCGTTTTGAATACAGATTTTCCACAAAAGCCCCGGGAAGAGCGCGGGGAGACAGCTCCGGTCCTCAAACCGTCTCCCGGCCCCGTCGACTCCTTCGACATTTCGATTATACGCGCATCTTTCTGACCCCTTTCTGGCCCCCGCTGACGCCGACCACCCGGAAGCAAGACGGAAACGCCTCGACGCCTGCGCGGGAATCCCGACCTGCGGAACGGTTACCGCGAAGGCGCGACGCCGAGAACGACCTCTGATTGGTCAGACGCCGATGAAAACCACCGCCTTTCTTTTCCGTTCGGTTTTAACGCAAGGCCACCGGGGAACGGTCTCCGTGAATAAATCGAAAATAAATTTCCACCTGAAGCGGCGTGACGTAGAACTTGCTTTGCAGGAGCGGTGGACGGCTCCGCCGTGTCCGCCGGCGTTTGTTTACATCCGCGCTCCCACGTTTGGGTTCATTCTGTGACTTTTCTGAGGTCTGAGCTTTGCAGCCGTACGTGCAGAGCGACGGTTTCACGGCGCTACTCCGACAGCCGTGCACGCAGAGCGCGGCCCGCTATGGTCTGGCCGCGTACCAAACATTTACACAAGTCCAGGAGAAGATATACATGATGTTTTTGTTTTTTTTTTTGGAGTGGTAAGAAGACACTCCTCTGACTGGAGCTGTTTTAACGTTTATGCTAGCAGCGGATTAAAAGAAAGACATATTCCTCCGGGTTCTCCGGTTCCCGCGCCGCAGTCCAAAAACATGCGGGAGGTTAATCGTGAATCGCCCAGATGTTTGAATGAGTGGTTGAACGGTGCCTCTATGACGAGGGAACGAGAGGGTGAAGGGTTGCGGGTCTCTAGATCTTGCTGAAGTCCAAACCAATGAGAAAACCCCGAGCGCAAGATAAGTGGTACAGGTCATAAATGAATCAATGAATGAAAATATTCCTCTTTTTTTCACGGTATTACGGAAAAAGAGGGAATGCAGTGCAGTGTAGACCGTTGAGGATAAAGGCCTTTCATTTTGCTGGAAACTAAATTAAATGGATGCGTGGCAAGAATAACAGTTGGAAATAGTTTGAGAGTTTCTCGCAACGCAGGAAGATATAGCATGAAAAGGACTCAGACTCACACACACAGAAAGAAAAAATTCCATTTAGCCTGAATGTAACCTTGCAGCGACATCCTGAAAAGCTGAACCACAAGGACTGCAGGCTAAAAGCACTGAAACTGGAAGGAGTCAAAGGAAAACAAGTCGCAGAACATCTCACTGAGCAGCAGCCTCCTCTGGAGGGATAAATAAAACACATGTGTTTTGCATCCACGCGCAGAAATCTTGAAACCACGTCCTTAATAGCGCTCCGTATCGGCTTCTTCTCCTATCTCCGGGTTTGCAGTTTGGCTGGAGCAAAACCAAACCCCGCCGCCTGTCAGCACTCGGGATGAAGTGACATGCAGAAATAATTGGAAATGGATACGTCAAAAAAAAAAAAAAAAAACCCCGAACCAGTCACGTTGCCACAGCGAGTCAATAACGTGGTCTGCATTCACTGACAAGGAAGTATACCCTTATTAATAATTTGATGTCATTCCGGAGACAATCTCTCTGAAGTGGGGCCAATGCTAGTGCTAACTAGCAAAAGAAATACAAGTAATATAACTTAGCAAACACAAACTGATAATCCGGCACGTTCTTGGGGAGCTCACGGACGCTGCCGAGCGCAGCAGACGGAGCGGTACCACCGGAGGCCGTGGAGGCTGGGGGCAGAGTTGCGCGGTATGCTCAAGTGCAACCAGCTAAAGGAACAAAGAAGAAGAACAAGAAGAAATGGCCCGGGTACAACCAGTCGACTGCACTGCCTCTGTTTTCACGTCGCGCTGAGGGAATGTTTTGCGGTTCCTAGAACCTTTTTTTTGGGGGGGAACGAGGCCGCTTCTCGGTGCATTCGGACAGCCTGGGAAACAAGAGTCCATGGACTTCAGCTCCAGTTCCAGTTCCATCCCATCTCCAGCAGAGGGTCTTTTTACGATTCCACAGGAACAGGTGACATGGGTGCCTGGTGATTGGTGGAACTCATAAGCCACGGCCATTAGCAGATTCATCTTGCCGAGCGTGGAGTCCTCTTTTTGAAAACAGAGTTTACTAATGACAGGGTTTTTCCACAAGACGAAGCGATGCCGGGAGAAAACAAAAAACACTTCAGCCCATTTGATCGTCCATGTGAGAAAGCAAAACTAAAAGGTTGTCAAGGGGGAGGGTGGTTCTTGGAACCAAATTTGAGCTGGACAGCTCTTTCCCAAAAGTGTTTTGTCCAAAAGTGACCATCAACACCGACTCCTCTGCCGTCGCCACTGTTTGTTATTGTCTGAAACTGAAGTCGGAGCTTGGAAGTGAACTCTGCGGCGCCATCCGGTGGACGAACGCCGGTGGCAACGTAAAGCACGCGGGGGAGGTTTGGGGGACGCAACTGTTTACGTTCGTATCCCGAGCATTTATGAGCTCTGAGGCAAAATCAAAACAGGAATCTTTGCATTTGACCTCAAGCATACCTTTCGTTTGATGTTTATTCGTTGCTTTAGCATCAATCCGAGCTCTCTAATATGATAATTTGACATTTTTAAACGTCCTCCGTGCCGACGACAACCCCCACATTCCAGCCTGCGCCCTTGCGATTGCTTAGTCACCAAAAGAGAGTGATAAATGTCAGAGATTACTTAAAAGCCCCGTTAAGTTCCGCAGCTGTTGGGCTGTCAGTGACAAATCGCGCCGCAAATCAAATCTCATAACTTCCAGAATCCGAGCAATCCGCAGACCTCGTCCCGAGAAAGCTCGGGTTTGCTGTACAACAACACCTGATGAATCCGAATGTGATTTTTTTTCACATTGTATATTCCTGTCAGTTATAGGGCAGGAGGATGCAGCCCCCGGGATCTGTGCCCGAACTCAGCAGCGGCGCTCGTGCTGATGCAGCCCGCGAGCTCCAGCTGCTCGCCTTCATTGTGTCTCTGCGCCGCGCCGCGAAAATGTTCCCCCCCATCTCCGCTTCTTATCAAGGCACTGGAGTCTGACGCCGCCATTACTCAAAATTAATAACCACGGCGGCGTGTTTATCGTAGCACTTTCACACCCAACCTGCCAGGAATAATCACCGCCGCGTTTGTGTGCATGACAGTGCGGGGGAAGGAGACGAGAGAGGGAGCGGAGAAAGACAACAGGGCTGGGAAAAAAGGCGAGACGGAACAGAGGCGGCGAGAACCTCGGTTCAAAACACGGAAATAAAACACCCGTTACGTGTGAACCTGCGCGTCCGACGGTCCAATCGCCCGGTTGCATTTTTCTCCACGTCATCCCCGGCGACGCCAGCCTAATCTCTGCTGACAGCTCACCTGCACCCACAAGGGTAAGCCTGAGTGAATTAACAGTGAAGGGAGGGGTCCACCACGCCTCTTTGATTCGCAAGTTACGCAAGCGCGGCGTTGTCGAGCGGCGCATCCTCAGCGACGGACGGAAACGAGGAAACGGTACGTGTGAACGTGTTCGCCCGGCAAAGGAAGCCCCCTCCCCACCGGCTCCTCTCCTCAAATCTGGAGGGACAGGTGGCGCAGAAACAAGACAAGGATAAATGTCTGTGGGCCCCGGGTACGGGCACCGCTGACATTTTCCATGGCATTTAGAAAACATCTGAAAACAAACAACAGAAAAAGATGGGGGTGGGGGCGGTAAAAATATTTGGCTGGAGGAAATGTATGTGCGGTGGGGATTTAATGCTGCACAGCAGGGCCGGACTCCTCTTTTCCAAAGTCCTCTGCGAAAGGGACGGACCTTCATGAGCGGAGACAGCCGGCACGGAGGTCCGTCGGGGGGGGATCCACAGCCAGCAGAAACCGCAGCTTTGTCACGTCTCGTTTTTGTGGCGGCGACGCTCTGAGAGGCCCCTCCTCACGGCGAGTTCCAGCGCGTTATGGAAGTATGTTCAACACATTTCCGAAGGCTACGCTCCAAATCGGGCTGTGTCATGATATAAGAGCTGGCAGAGTCGGCCAGAGATGTTTTGACATATAGTGCTGAAACGAAAATAAAATGACTGACGACTCCGGGGTTCATGAAAAGCAGTTGGGGTGCAGAAGAGGGAGGCGGTGAACACAACCAGCTACAGAGTGGAGATTTTTGTAGTTTTGACTGGGAGTTAATTTGAAACACCGGAAAGATATGTGGTGTCCAGATTGCAGAATCAAATGAAATGAAGCAGGGCGTCTTTCAGACAGCTGCTGAAACAGACTCCGAAAAAACCCAGAGAGGGTTTGGGAGTCCCGGTGGCCCCGAGTCCTTGAACAGGAATCCCGGACCGAAACCCACCCTGCAGCGTACAAGTGCGCCCCTGGTCGTCCCCCAGCATGTCCGTGCCCCCTTGCAGTACCTCGACATCTGAAGTGCTTGGGTGATAGAAGAACCCTTCCCTGCAGAGTTTGATGACTACTTCCTGTCGCTCTACCCTCCCCTCTCGGGCTCGTCTGGGCTCAAACCTCCCATCGAGGAGCCCATGTGTCGCTCAGAGTCGTCCGACGGATAACATTGGAGCGCCACGCCACGCCGGCGGGCGGATTAGCGGGAGCTTGAGTCGGCAAACCAATCAAGCAAATGAATGACGCGTTAATTTTTAGAGCCCACATAGTCCGTAAAAAGCACCAAACTGCAGCCCCAGGTTTTGCCACTTGCTCCGTAACAATGATGGTTTTGCAATGATGGAGATCGAAGCCGTTGCTCGTATGACCGGTTGGTCGCGAAGCCTCTGTCCTCTCGACAAATCAGGAAACAGCGTGTAAATGGACGGCGCGCTCGGCCCGGAGTTGTGGGGCGTCGAAAGAAAACCGTGAGCAAATAAAAAGGCTGAAACACGAATGTTGACAATTCGGTGTTCTTCTGGTGCTGTGCGTCACCACTCCTGGCCTCTGATGGTGGAGTTGCTAATCTAGGAACACAACAGGTGTCCGCGCAGGAGCGCTGATGTTCCGTGACCAGGTGCATCACGTACTGCTTCCACGAGGCCCCTCACACTCTCCTCTGCAGCTGGACATTGAATTATTGGCGCTTTCTCGGAACAAGTTTGGAAATTTGGATAATAGAGGCTGACAGAGCGTACCCGTCGCCTCGGGGAGCCTCTGGGGTTGCTTTAACTTCCACACAGGGCCCGTCACCTTGGTGATTATACGTTGCTGTCGCCGAAAAAAGAAAGGCGAGGCGGCGCCGGAGCTCCGTGCTGGCGTTCACGGGTCGCTTCCCGCAGCACCACACCTCGTGACAACTGCAAAGTGTTGTCAGGATGAAGAGATCCGTCGTCAGCCTCTCCGTCCTGGCCTCATTTAGTCACCCTTTATGGTCTGAAACACTTTCATTTCAAGGACTGCGTTAAATATATCACCAAACTCCTGAAAATAAGACGCCCCGGTCAATTTCACGGTAAACGAGCAAAGCCCATCTGTCATTTGACATGACAAATATCGCGTTAGTGCATCCTGTAATAATTTCATTTGGGGGATACAGTGACACCTCCTCCAGCACTGTGAGATCTGACAGCTGGCGGTAATAAAAGCTATTTGAAAAGAGCTTCCATTGCAAATGCCTCCAAATCCGCAAGCCTTTGGGGTTTTTACAGGAGGTGTTTCTATGACAATTCTCCTCCAATTATTCCCTGCTTTATCGTCAGATGGCCCCCGGCCGTCCCTCATCCAGCCTGGGCTTCTAATGCCGGCTGAACAGTTGGGGTTGAGATTTGCGGAGCTCGCAAGCGACGGACTCGTGCGGGAAGCGTTGGTCTCGAGGAGAAAGTCCAAGAAGAGACTGGATATGGACTCACCAGGTTTGAAGGGAGTCGTTATTTAGACAGACAAATGAAAAACCTGGGGGTTTCGCCTCGACGCAAACAAGTGCAGGCGACTCACCAACAAAACTACAACTGAAATCAAGCTAGCGGGTTCAAGCGGCCCCATTCCTCTTGGCTTGTACTCAAAATGTTTCCACATTCGCCTCCTTCAGACGCTCACATTCATGATCACACACGAGTAAGTGCGACATTTCAGCGTCTTTCTCAAGGACACCTTGACACGGGTTTGTCTTCGGAGCCGAGGAACCGAACGGCGAACACTCCTATCTCAGGTGCTGCAGGTGAGTGAGATCAATGTGTGTGATGTAAATACGTAAATAGGAATTGGCGGGGTCGGACCTGTCAGGACCCTGGTCCAAGCGCAGAAGAAGAAGAAGAAGAAGAAGAAGAAAGCCTTCATTGGCTCACATTTTTTCTAAATACAGCACATCATCATCAGCAAATGTGACCACTGCATCCAACCCGTCATGGATGAACCCTGAGCAGCAGGAGCAGTTAGGGGTTCGCTGTCTTGCTCGGCGACTCCCTAGCAGGCTGGGAATTGAACCAGGAACGTTGCAGGACGACTGCTCAAACCACCTGAAACTGTGTGAAACTGTGGCGTTTTCGGAGTCCCCTGAAGTCCAGGCCTGGACCCCATCCATGAAGCTCAGTGGCCTTGAGGACATCCGACGTTATTGTGTAGCTCTGTCAGGAGAAGGACAGCAGTCAGGGAGCCAACCGTCAACCATACCCTCAAGAGGACAGTGGAGTATGTCCCTCAAGGACACCTTTGACACGGCGCCTTTGGAGGCACCGCAAACTCCCATCTCAAGTGTCGCAGGTGTGTTTGTGTGTCAGAGCATTTAAACAAACGCCATTTCTGAGAAGCCCTTTTTTCATTCATGCCAACCAAAAAAAAAAAAACAACAACAACAAAAAAAAACCATGAAATTCTACTGTTATGCCTCAGGAAAATATTCAGGTCACCAGAAAAACAGAAACAAACAGAAAAAAACACCCACTGTGTGAGGAAGAAGAAGTCAGAAATGCATGACAACACACAGGATTCTGTGAGATGGAACAACAAACAGCGACAAACGAAGGAAACGTTTAGCGTTGACAATCTGTTCTTCTGAAAGTGAGCTCTTACATTTTGCTCGCCGGTTCCACTTTGATCGCTGCTCCCTCCCTTTTTTTTTTTTTTGTTTTATTTTTAAATCTGTGACATTCGAGGAAACACGACGCCGCTTTGGTCCGCCGCTGCAAGAGGGAGCAGGGAGAAGTAACGGGGGCCGGCTCTTCCCCACCCCATCCTTCCTCCCCGAGAAATCACAGCGACATAAAATGCAGCATCCCACTGTCACAATCTGCCCGGCAGTGTGCGCAGCCACGGGAAGTCCATATTTGGTCATTGTTTCTCACTTTGCTAAAGACAGAGGTGCCGTTTTTCGGCTGTTACCGATGGAGCAACGCGGGGGCGCGATGTTTATCTTTTTTAAATGAGAGAGGGGCTGAAAAATAGGAAGGGACGGGAAAAATAACCCGAGTGTTTTACCTCCCGCGGGGCTCTATATCTGAGCGGGCTCCTTGTCGCTGGCCAAATTGATCCTTTAAATAAGGGGTCATTTCCGCCGCCCGTTTACCCGTTCACAGCAGATTGAAGCCTTCACAACACGCCTGTGACCGGCTTTACGCCGGGAAGGTACGCCGAGACGCTCTGGTGTTCTGCTACGATACGAAGCCCGGCGTCCCCCGGGATGGCCTTCGAACCCTTTGACCCCTGAGCAAAAAGAAACCGTTTCAGTCCACAGAATCTTCGTTGAACCCATCACGGATCAACCACCAGCGGCACCCGGGGACGAGCTTCGGGGGTTCGGTGCCTCGCTCAGGCTAGGAGGAGCTCCATAGCCACCGTCGCTGCGCCGTCTCGGTGGCGATTTCGGGCATTTTCTGAAGTCGGGTTGGAACCCTCAGACGCCTGGGTCCGTCCGTGAAGGTGAGGAAAAACCAACATGGCCGCCTCACTGACATCGTACATCACAGCTCTGTCAGGCGGACGAAACTAAAATCCTGCAAGGCAGCGATCAGCCAACCTGAGGAGGTTGTGTGTTGAAATAACCCGGGTACCACAAAAGCAGCTGAAAAACACATTACAAAAAAAATAGTCTGTTATTAAATTAGTTTTAATCATATGCTGTTTAACTTAAGTTCAGAGATTTGAGAGTGGAAGTGGCTTTCATGACTAAGAGGCAGGTTGAGATGCACTCAAAGACCGATCAGTGGGGAACGCTGATCAAAACGAATTGAGATGGAAAGAGGAATAATTTTGCATAATTTCCGCGTGCGTGTACCTGTTGGGTATTTCAAGGTTTGAGCGGCGTTTCTGTCGAGAATACTGGAAAAATGAGATCGTCTGGAAACAATACTAATGGCGGAGCGCACCAATGGGGTCGTGTCAAGCAGATGTGGGCGTCCGCGATAACGTTTATTAGGATAATATTCATTCTTTTCCCCAAATTCGTGATTCTTTTTCTCCCTATAAACCAATCAACTCGGAAAGTTATAACCCGGGGCTGTTGAATTCAAGCGAGCAACGCTGACGTCCCTCCAATCAGGTCAATTGTCCTTGGGCAAGGCACCGACGCCCGGTCCCGATGCTCTGATTAGCGTTTTGCCACCATGCATGCGTGAATGGAATCCGGCGTAAAGCAAGGCGACGCGGGCGCGGTAGAAGTGAAGAGCGTCGTTTGTTTCCAGAGGCGCAAGCAGAGCCAGTTGTCGGCCGTCGAGGACCAAATAGCCGCACCTCCTGACCACCGGCTCCAGCTCGCGCCATTGTTTTGTTGTCCCGCGCCTGAATTATTCAACGCCCGTGTTTGGTTTTCATTTTGACTGAAACGGATCCTCGATGCAAATTTGATGCATTGTTTGAGTTGAGAGGAGATTCTCTTAAAGAAGTAAACTCTTCAAACCGCGCAGATGAATTCACTTGTTAGACGGCTGCTCTTCGAATCACCCCGAGGGGACGAAAAGCGGACCCGGGTATTTTCAATATGAAGGAAATCAGCCGTTTGTCAGCGGCGTCGGTTAAATGCCAACGCTGTCACGCCGGCCGCAAAAACGTGACAGGTGTGGCGACGGCAACCCGGACGGGAGGCAGGGTCTCCGTACGGCATGTTCCTGTTTCTCCTGCAAGACCGCGGGGAACGTCTGACACGGGCACTGAAATGCCGTTTTTGTTTTTTTTTTATTGCGAGCAGCACTTAAAGTCACGGATGCAACATCTCACCGAACGCGAGGAGCAGATCAAGTGGCGGTGGACGGTCTTCAATGATAGGCCGCTTGAGGTGCTTTTCAACTGGGTGGTTCACTTGTAGTGCAGACCGGGGGAGCATCCGACCGCCAACCTCCCATCCGAGCCGCCGCGGTCGCAGGCCGCACCGGAGCTCGAGTCTTCGGCCACCTCGGCGAGGCCGAGCGTGAACGCGCGGAGCGTTTGCCCTGTCGAATCATCACGTCTCGAATAATATTTCTTTCCTCGGGGTTCGAAACAGCGGCGAAAGCATTTGGGCTCGTGCAAGAAGCTATTTGCAACACGGGGCGAGGCGTTTTCTTAAATATCGTATCTTTAAATCATGACTCTTCCGACACACACACACACACACACACACACACACACACACACACAGACACACACACACACTGCGAAATCTACTTACATCTCTCATCAACGTGCAACAACCACCCGG
>CAAKHD010000641.1:3707-15805 GCA_901007705.1 Fistularia tabacaria
CGGTGAGAAATAAACGAGAGGATATTGGCGGGGGGGGGGGGGGGGGGGGGGGGGGGGGGGACTTGTGGGACTCATATTGTGATATGAGCTCAATTTTCAACCCCCCCCTCCAACTTCTAAAACTTTTATGTATGTTACAAAATGTTTTTTAATGTTTCAAGTCATGGTCAAACCTGCGATGAGCTGGTCAGCAGTCCGAGCGCACAGTCTCAGATTTCCCCCGTTCCCTTGTCCTGCCTCCAGCAAAGCCAAACCACAACAGGGAGCACCAAGTTTGGCCTCCTGAGCCTCAGGTTTTATTTTGGGAAAGGAGAGCAGCGAGTCAAACGCGGCGTGTCAGCCTACGTGTTTGACACGCGGCTATAGAAGCGGCGGACGCGCTCGACGTGACGCATGGCCAGGGCTGTCTGCGTGGAGGCTGGGATCTATTTCCGGCAGCAATGACTGTTACCAGTTTGTGGCAATGGTTGCTTGTCCCTTAAAATAAGGAGGGTGAAATGATTGTTGATTGAAAGTCCTTCACACTTTGCAGACCGGTGTAAGTGCCATCCTGAGTAACTTATTACCTCGGCCTAGTAGCCCCAACCCGAAGTGTGCGTTCTTTTTTTGTTTGTTTTTTTAAAAGCATGAGCCAACACTTGTCATGCAGGGTCTGCACTCTCTTGAGAACAGAAGAGCCGACTCTGCACCCAGAGCAAAGTCAAAAACGGTCAAAAGAAGTCCAGGTTCCCTGTCGGAAAGTTGAAGCCAAATTTTTGAACAGCAACCTCACATGAACCGTGTAACACTGCTCCTATGCGGGAGCTGCCCGGCTGTCGATTCAGTGCATTTTGGGTAGGGGAAAAAAACAAAAAAAAAAACAAAATAAAAGTCCACAGTTGACCTCATCCTTATGCAAGCAGGTGACATCATGCTGGGCGGTGAAACAAACCTCCATCTTAACAAGTTGCAGGCACACTAGCTTCCCCTTGCTAACCTCCGACAAGGTAGCGTGTTACACTGCACGGTCCGTAACGGGGGTGGGGGTGGGGGGTGCCGGGTAAAACAACCCCATTGTCCTCGTTTCCATGCTCACATTATCCCGCTAACAACACGGAAGCATGAGCGGACAACGGCATGAACTCAATACTTCCCGTTTTGTTTCTGGAGAGGGGCTGGAGGCTGGGAGGCAATTAAACGCCGCTTCACAAGACCGGATTAAGAGGATCATATTTCCCGTGGAACAAACTGCAGGAACAAACGTCTTCCAATCCCACCTGAGAAAACAAAACCTTAGATCGGGAGTAACCGAGAGGAGTAAGAGGTATAATCATTCCTGCTAATTGATGAAATACCAAGTGGAAATAAATGTATCATTTTATATCGACTGATTGTCGATTGTCAGGTCACCGCAACTTATGTGCAACACCTCGTGCAAGGAGAGCGCGGCGAAAAAGATGCTTTTCGACAATTTCTGAACTGAAACCAGGCTTCGCTGCAGGACTGGCCCGGGACTATCTGAGGTCAGCGGTCTCATTTTCTGTGCCTGGGTGGGCACATTATTTGTGTACCGGCCCTGCCATCAATTAACCCCCTGAGCTCGATTGTGTGTGGGATGAAAAGCTGGCAACCGGGCAGCCCGCCATGACTCGCTGCATTCTGCGGAACCGCTTGACCGGAACCGCGTGGCGCACACATCCTTCCGTTACACTTCCTATTTCTGTCCCATGGAGGTTTTCAAATGAATTTCATTAGATTTTCCCAAACCAGCGCGCCGCTCACCTCTCCCCTTCTCGAAAAGCGCTGGCTGGGAAAGGCCCTCCGTTCGCCCACATTTCTCCAGTGGTTGAGGATTTTCAGGGGGGACAATCTTGATGTATGCACTCGGGAGAAAGCAAAATGCTTCCCGTGTATATGTTGTTCATTTATCAGATCTTTGCTGGGACTGTTTGCAGGGAAGGGATTCACACTGTGCAGTTTTTTACGGGTCATGTGAGGCTTGGAGCTGCGATCTACAAATAGTCTTGCGTCTTGAAAGTTGTGTTCGCCGTACTTCGGTATAATACAACCCTGGGCCAGCCACAGCAAAAAACACCGCTTGTCCCGAGGAAAGCGTAATCGGGTGTTTTGTTTTGTTTTTTTTTTACATTTGTGAGAGGCGAAGTGCATGGCGCAGTTCCAAGTGGAATTATCATTTCTCCCTCTTTTCTGCTTAGTTACACTCACGGGCAATAATTTACATACACGGTACGTTTTGGGGGATAAAGTTGGTTTGAATTGCAGAGAACGTTACAGAGTGTCATTACGGAAAAATAAAAGCGTAAAAATCCAATTGCTTTTCTCTGCAAAAGGATAACAGAAGATTGGCTGTCACTTATTGGTTTTCATCTTAATCTTCTTACTCGAGGTAAAACTTTATTGTGGAGCTGCGGTGCATTGATCCGTGCAGCCTCTCTCACCCTCCCGGCGGTGAGGCTCCGGCTCCACTGTCCGTCAACGGCCCTCTGTGGCGGGCTGTTCGCTCCGGGACATGAATAAATAATCTGCCGCAGCGCTATGAACGGTAGCCTTTTGTGATTAGGCTCGAAGTATCGTGAGTAAATAGATCAGAATCCAGCGGCAGATGATTATCTGCCGCCCAGACTTTCCGCTCTGACATTAAAGAAGCCCCCCCCCCCGCCCCCAAGCAAACGGGCGGCAGCGAGTCAGAGAGGGAATCTAATTGTGACCGACTGTCGTCGGTGCAACAACCGACGAATCACAGGCCAGGGCTGCTCATCCTCCGATGACCAGTAGGGGGCGGCTCTGACACTGTCACCTCTCAGCAGCAGGACACAAATTCCAGTTTGTGTTTTAGCCACCAAATGGAAGCGAGTGTTCGATGGACGCTGGACGACTGAATTAAAAAGTGTTGATCTCGGCATTTTTAAGATGAAACACCTCTCGATTTGGGGGAGGGTTTCAGAAACCAAGGGCTGCGCAGGAGACACGAGTCATAGGAAAGCCATCGCAGACCTATAAGATCTGTTACCTGCGACGGTGGATGTGAATGAGAAAAAAAAAAAACGGTGAGAGAAACAGCAATAAATCCGCAACGCTGCCGGGAGAAGCGCTGCACGAGGAGAAACACAGCCCTCTCGACAAACATAGTGCTCTCACTCGCTGTGCATCTCAAGTCGTCTTGAGGCAGGGAAGGGCGTGGACACCCTCGCTGGGTGCAGACACTCAACCACCACTAGGAGTAGCCAAAGAAGAGAAAAAGCATAGCCTTGAGAAAAAAAAAAAATATTCTCATCCGACTCCCATGTACAAACATGTGCTGGTGCAGAGAGGAGATGTCGTCTCGATCTCTGGTGCCGTTCCTACGGCAAGTTGAAAATAGACTGAAGCTTTTTCCACTCTTTTTTTTTATACTATCATAGCTAATCTCAAACGTGCACCCTGTTGTCTCACTTGCAAAGCGCTTTGCACGGACAAGCGAGACACTTGCTCAATATCCTGCGGAAAAGAGGCAAAGTTTCTCACTCTTTTTTTTTTTTTAACCACCATTACGAAATCACGCAGGGACTTGGAGGCAGCACCTGCTTCCATGGGACTCGGGGATGAGCACTAGGAGGATTGTGAAGCACTTTTCAAGCCCCCCCTCGGCGGTGTGTGATTGGCTCACCATGCCGCCAGCCAGCTCTGTAGACAGTCAGTGTGGGCGCTCCTCTTCAGATCCCTCCCACTCCTCCCGTCTGCCGGGCTCTGCTCTGCCAGCGATGGCTCCTGCCAACAGAATAAAAACACCTACTCTCAGATACGGGCGTGTCTTTGTGTGTGCGTGTGTAGATCTATAATTGCATGAAATCCGTATTTTACCTTTCTTTGGTCTAAGGGTACAGATGCTGAATAGACTAAACAGCACTAAAACCATAAAATGACTATTGCTGCAGAGCTTAGGTAAGAAGGAGTATTGCAGGACTGGAGGCATCCTTGTTATACTTCCTGCCTTCATGACAGGACAAGCAGTAACCTGTAAAACATTTTTTTTTTTTTTTTAAATGGGCCAAGCCCCTGAAAACGCACTACGCACACCCGCAACGCAGACAGATGTGCATGCACATCAGTGCAGACCTTCACTTTGGAGGAAATGCTGACTCACTCCCGATCAGATCTTGGGACGCGAAAGACCAACCTGCCGCGTGCAGAGGACGTGGGCAAAATTCTGCAAGTTCTTCCAAACACCCAACACCCTGCTACGTGCAGCGGCTGCAGTGGCGGGCTGTTGGCGGATGCCCCGATTGTGCAGCCGCCTGACAGAATGGCTCCGCAATCCGTTTCAATTGTGTGCCGCGACTGTGAGTCATGCAGCCAGGGGTTTAAAAACACTTGGTTTTTGGATATTAGTGGAAGAAAAGTGCCACTGCTGGGCTCACCCCCCCCCCCCCGCCCCCCGCCCGCTTCCTGTGCATGTGCGACTCCCGTCAGAGGGGAAGTGGAGAGGGAAGACGCTCAGTAGTGTGTGAAAGCCTTCGCAATAAGAATGAAATAACATGCAGGCAGCCAGACTAAACACAGACAGCGTTCACTTTTGGATCAGTCTCATTGTAGCTGCAACACACTACAAGGTGACATACATACATACATACACACAGACACACCTCCTAATGCACATACCTCCACAAAGAGCAAAAGAAAAAAAAATAAATCTCCAAAAATCACAACAAGCTATTCTCATTGGACGCTGATCTTACCTGCTGTGCAAAGAGCCGAACCAGATGAGGACCAAAGCTTTTATTCACCAAACTTTTGTCAGCCTCTTTTAAAAAAAGAAAAAAAAAAAAAAGTTCTAGGCTCAGTGCTTTGCAAAGCCGAAGAAGTTTCCGTCTCCCAAACACACACTGGTTGTAATCCAGCGCATGACACACCTCCCTCGCTCCCTCCCTCCTTCCCTTTCTCGCCCTCTCCACTGCTTACTCTGTCTCCCTCCCACTCTCCGAGTGCCAGGTCCTCTCATAGCGGCGCCGACCAAACGAAACAGGAGAGGCTAAAGTTTAAACTCTTAAAATTGCTTCGAGTGCCTTCCATTACCGATCGGTCGCGAAAACGACGAGGCGCTACGATTGATTTCAAGGATTATTACAAGATTATTCAATACAGATGGAGTCAGATTGATTCTCATAACTAAATATAAGAGAGATTAGGTACCTGTTGTCTATAGGCATGTGGTGTTAATCTCCATATTTTTACCCGGCAACATAATGGCATGCAAAAGAACAAATGAGGAATGGATTAAAAAAACAGAACGATCAAGCCCCACATGTTTGGACAATTCCAATTCCATGGTGTCTGATCCAAGAAATAGCTAAGCTCAAATTTTTTGCAGGATTTTTTCCCCCCTCATAATTCGACACAGTAGCCATGATTTTAACCATTTCTCGGGCGAGAGGAGTAAAATTCAGCAAGCGGATGGGGAAACAAAAATAACAAACGTCAGAGCCGGGTAAACATGTTATGGATTAAGCCATGCGACCGAGCAATTTGACGGATGCTTAACCCAAAACACATTAACCCGCTTCTGCGCGCTGAACGACAGTGGAACATTTCATTGGCTTCAGTGGGAGAATCACTGTTTGTTTTGGGTGAAAACTTGATGTCTGGAGGGAAAAAATAAAACGCAAAACAACAGAACAAAACCGCAGACTAATTAAAACCTCGGCACTCTGGGTATTGTCTTACCACAGCGTGATATTATTAAACACAATTAGTCAGCCGGCAAATACCGAGATCACGGGTTCACCGGGGCATGTAGATTCATATTCAAGTACAGATATAGAAAATGTGAAAACCGTAGGAAAATGACGATGAAATGGGGGAGAGAAACATCACAAATGCAGATGTTCTCCACGCAGGTTTACAGCATGTCAAGGTCTCGTTCTCTCTGACGGGAGTGGAAAAACAGAACCGATCCCCGGTTTAAATGAAGAAAGCCGGAGAAAAAGAGAACTGTGATTTTAACAGACGGTTTATTATCACCAGGCCTGCTAACGGAAATGCCTGGGTTGCAAGAGTTAGATGACAATAATCATGAAAGTGGCTGATAGCAGATCAAACATCTAGGTCCTACCGTCCGTATTATCATACTTTCACAAATATACCCCTACTGAAGGATCTGGTTTATGAGAACTTCCAGGTCCATTTTTTTTTTGCGTTAAAAAAAAATGTTTGTTGGCAGCAGAGCCATAGGTGGACCCAAATACTTCTTAAGATGTTGATATTTGTATGTAACACCATCCATTTTAAAAGGTACGCTTGTGCGCATCAGGTTTTACCATCTAGCTATTAGCTATTATTAGTATTAGCTACTCTTCCTATTAATATGTTACATTTTTTTCCGATGTTCAGCTCGGCCAGTAACTGCATTATTAAACGTGTTGAAACGACTCTTTGGCAGAATTTTGCTTTTGTTATTCCTTGATCTCGATCGTTGATATGTAACCTTGTCAGAGTTATGATGTAGTCTCGCAAACAAAAGCCAAAAGCCAACAAAACAAAACAAGCATGACACAAACCAGTTTCAGAACTGCTTGCAAGTATTGGATGTATGAATAACATTATTCTTCATGCTTGTTTCAGTGGACCACACCTTCTGTAGCTTTGGATCGCTGACCTAATACAAAACCAAAAATGTGCATCTTTATCAGCGAGCAAAAAACACATTTTGGTAATGTCTGAACTAGCCCAGCTGAACAACCCTATATCAGGATGCTCTTTGTAGACTACAGCTTCGCCTTCAACACGGTGATCCCACCAAAAACTTGTCCCCCAAAAAATCCAAGCTTGGCCTGCACTCCAACTCCCTGTGGCTAGCTCCTAGTTGTCACCGGACTCAGCCAATAATAGGACAATCATGTAGACCCTGTTCACCCTCCACTGTGCCGCCCCCTGCGATCACAACGTCATCCTGAAGTTAACGGTCGACTCTGCAGTGATAGTACACATCACTAGCTGGGACCAAATGGCCTACAGGATTGAGGTGACCAGCCTAGAGTCATGGTGTGAAGACCACAACCTCGCCCTCATTACGGCTAAAATGGAGGAGATAATAGCGGACATGAGGAAGGAGAAGATCTCATTTGCCACTGGTCATTCAGGAGATTGAGCAGCTTTGAATATAAGGGCATCCTTAGCACCACACAGCAGGCTAAGAAGGCGAAAGAGCTGCTGAAGAAGTTTGGTACAATGCCCGAGGTCTTCAGCAGCTTCTACAGCTGGCTTGCTGAGAGCATCTTGATCAACCGTGTCACCATAGTACACTAGCAACACGGCTTTGGACCGTAAACACCTGCAGCGAGTGTTTGAAGACCGCAGAGAAGATCGCCAGGACTCCACTACCCTGTCAGCAGAGCGCCTACCATCGCAGAGCCCACAGGAGAGCTGCCTCCATCCCCAAGGACCTCACCCACCCCCAGCATTGACTGCTTACACCTCTACCCCCAGGCTGGGGGTATAGAAATCTGAAATAAGGGACTCTCTTTCTCCCAATGCAGCCAGACTCGTAAACAGCTGAGAAGAGTTTACAATCACGGACTACCTCAGAACAATCATCCGCATTTGACCGTTCACATTTTCAATTAGCACTTGTCCAATTTGCACACTCATTGCTGATCATTGCACAACAGTGCTCAGACAGGCATGGACTACCTCCGATTATTCACAACCGCTTGCACCTGACGGTTTACCTTTTCAATTTGCACTTTTATTCAAAGCACATGTTTAATTTGCCCAAATTATTGTGGACCGTGGCACAATAATCGATATACCCGTACACAGTTCTGTCTGTACTATTTTTATTGAATCTTTCACAGACTGCCTTTTTAATTGCTTTTATTGCATATTATTGAGTACTCATTTTATACTAAGATCCTACTGTTTGACTGTCAGTGCAGATAGCAAAGAAAGAATTTCATTGTACAGGGAAACCCGTTTCTGTACTGTGCACATGACGATAAATGTTTTGAATTTTGAGTCTTGAATCAAAGTCAACGTGCGGAAATTCGGAGATGAATAAACTGCGAAAATGATTACATCCACATGTCTAAAAGGAGCTGACGCTAGGATTTTTGCAAGGGATTTTAAAGTTTGAAAATGGGTAGTTGCTCCGGTAGCAACAGTATGTAGCTTGTAATAATATTTTTTTTGACTATCAAGTACTGCTTTCAGTTCCTGAAGTCCAGTATCAATCAGGCTTGAGCTCTTCCAGTAATCTTTGAGCCACATGTTCCCCAGGATTCCCCCTGTAGGCAATGTCTTCCAGCAGACTGATGTAATGACAGCCTTTCACGATGCACAACACATTGATTCAACATATCTTAAGGAGAGAGAGAGAGAGAAAGAAAGGAAAGAGATCGTACAGAAGCAGTTCCTGTTTCTGAGCTAACCCAGAAAAGGTCAGCGGGTTCTAAAACCACCCAACTTCCTGAGAAGCTCCCGGTTTAATGACCGTTTTACTCATTCCAGCAGCATGACACTATTCCCCTTATCTGATCATTAAAGTTGAGTCAGTGATAACGTTGCGATATGAAGGCGTTTTCACAATGTGCCACATTTCCAAGCTTCAACATCTCAACATGAGCACGACCAGAAGATAAGAAAACAAAAATGTTTTTGTTTTTCCACTTTTTCTTTTGGGTTCTCTAACAAGTCAGAGAGAGGTTAGCAAATGGGCCAGGGCAGACAATGACTGTTAGAGTGGATGTGTCAAGTTATATAGCAGATTTTTTTTTTTTTTAAATAACACAAACACACTAATGCTCAGGGTACCCTTTTACGTGGTCGTGTAAGGATATACAATTAAGCGAATTTAGTTTTATTGTTTTTTTTTCACAATACTTTTTTTTTGTGATTGACTTTTAGGGCAATGATTTAAATACTGAGTAAGATTTATACAGTCCTTTTTCAAAAGATCCATTTAAATTCTAAATATTATTTTGATATTGGAAAAAAGTCAATTGACCAATCTGTACTCAATTCAGGGATCAGGCTCTGTGTCAGTTTAGGACATTTTACTATACCTTTTCCTTACAATATGGAACCGTATAATGTTTTGATTTTATTTTTGGTTGCAAAAAAATCATACACAATTAATGTATGAACATTTAGGATAGCAACACATTTTGTCTTTAGCGCTTCATTTAATTTTTCTCCTTCCTTTTACTTCCCAGTCATTACATATTATTTCTGTGTTTCTTTTTCAAATTTATAAGGAATTTGTTAGCAAAAATCATATGCATAAACGTGTCCTTTAGAACAAGCAGATTGCAACGTGTAAAACGTGTACATAGACAGATACCAGTAATAGCAAGATCAAAGGACTATAGATGTAACTGAGGTATAGCAATTTAAAACATTTTTTTTTTTGTTTTTAAATCTGCTCGATGGAATATTCTGATTTTAAATTTGTGAACCGTACTGTTTCTATGATTGTCTCTAACTTGAAACAAGGAATGAACATACAACTACAGTGAAAATAACAAATACAGATTACATTTTTAGTTCATAGCAGCCTGTCTGATTTTTAGCATATAAGGTATATTCCAAATGGGCAAACTCATGCTGTTATTAGCGTGCACATAAATGAAAAAGCCCAGCATTTAGTACATAATTGCCCTGAATCGCTAGTAAACCCCAACTGCATAGATAATGAGTAATCAGGATTAACTTCACCAACTTTTACAAAACTTGCAGGGAATTTTAAAAAACACGAGCGGATTTTGGTTTGCAACAAAAAAAGAAAGGCAAAGAAAACAAACAAACAATAGAAAAAAAAAACGATCGAACAAGTAATTTGTCTATCGGAGCAGAAACGGTGACCGGGGACTGTTACCGGTAACAACAGGTGTGTCACACAGTCCAAATCGGTGAGAAGTTTGTGAGACAGATGAATGAAAGTGAAAGTGAGAAACAATCTCTGCACCCACAGATAAACTGCAAAGACGTGAAGTCGTTGTCAGAACGAAAGTGCACGGCTCGTGGATGTGCATGTGTGTGTGAGAGAGAGGGTGTGTATGAGTGTGTGTGTGTGTCCGTGTGTGTTTGCAAGTGCTAGCGCTATGCTAGCTTTCCGGAAGGCTAGAATACTAGAGACTGGTATGTTAAAACTCGCCCGTTTGGAGAGAGAAAAAAGACAAGCCGGTTCAAGGTTTGCGTGAGCGAAGCCTGTCGTGAAGCAGCGCGACACGTTGCGGGTGAAAATTCAATTCTAAAGTTCTTTCATTTTAAAATTTGTATCGAGTTACTCACTCAGAGAGAATCAGCTGACACAACGGTGACTCAGTAGACTGTCGGACTTCCGCATTCCTGCGCGATGACAATTACGTGAGCCAATCGGGAGGGCGGTAACTGAAGCACACAGACCAACGGCGCCGCGCGAGGGCGGCGGCCAATGGGAGTAGGTAGCTTTTAAACTGGCAAAACGCACACGCCCACAGTCGGACCAATCACGGGGCCGCTAACTCGGACAGCGGACCAATAGGAAATCACAGCGCGGCAAAAAGTGGACGCACATATGCGGCTCTCTGCGTGGGGGCAGACACACAAAGCCCCGCTGCTTCCCACAGTCATCTGACTACCTCTTTTCTTCTCCTTTTTATACCTCAAACGTTACTTACTGAAATAGTTTTTCTGCTTGTCTTTTAAATTACGCCCCCCCCCCCCTAAAAATATAATCAAAATAGGAGAAATAAGGAGAAGTCAAAACAAAACAATTAGACAACAGAAAGCTCATTAGAAAATATAGAATAACACTGAGGTTCTATTTGGGATAAGGGATGTGTCCATCAGCACATATTAGATGTGAAGATGGGGGGAGAAGGATGCTGCAGATGGATCTACCAGGCTGGGGGACCTGAGGAAGACTGGTGAGGAGATTTATGGATAGAGTGAAAGAGAACGTGAAGTTAGCTGAGGATGCAGAGGAGAGGATTACATGGAGGAAGAAGATTCGCTGTGGCGACCTCTGAGGGAAGCAGCTGAAAGGGAAGGAAGATAACTTGAGAAAGGCCAGGCGTTTTGTCTGTCACTTATCTAAAGAGGAAGCAATCAGTGAAATGATTAACCCTCACTGGTTTAAGCAGAGTACAAGACTTCATAGGTCAACATTTGATTTGGGAAAACCTTTGAATTATTATTTGAATCCTGTTCCAATTGCATGAGACAAACAATGTCTCAGAGATAATGAAATTATCCTGTAGAATAATAAAAGGTGATTAATGATAGATACGTCATGAAAGAAATACAAGGATAAATCATGAAATGGTAAATGCTAATCAAATGTGAGTCTTTGCTCAGCCTCTGAGGTGCAGCTTATAATTGGAATGGTTTGCACTTTGTATTTACAAGATTTCTAAGTTCATTGATTTGTTATTGATTTTGGAGCATGAGCTGGACGAAATGCAAATACCAGGAATATCTCATGTCCCGCTTTAATCCACAAGCCAAACGGCAAACAGTCAATTAATGACCTGCTAACAGAACTAATCAGATGCATATCAGCCCTCTTTGGATCATTTTATTTAACTTCACAAAACCTTTCTCAAGCAACTTCCTGCTAAGCTCGGACGCCAAATGTGGTGACGTCCAGTGACCGCGGCTCCGCAGTATCCACACACTCCATGCTATTTTTGTGTGTGTTGGCCATTTCCTGCTGGAGCCTGCGCTGACCTCAAAAACTCTGATTGCAGCCACACAACAAACCTCCATCCGGTGTGTGTGTGTATGTGTGTGTGTGCGCGCGTGCATTTGCATTGTTGCACTGTATGTCAGAAAATGAGTAATCTCATTAAAAAAAAAACACATCACCTCAGGGCAATAAATTATGAATGGATTATTGTCACAACTTTTGATTTGTTGGGGAAGTGGGGGTAAACTATCATCTTAATGATTCTTTTATAGCATTAGGAAATCTTTGCCTTCTAATAAAACATTTTATGGCATATGATTAAGACATAAAATTAAGTTAGGCGGAGGGGCGGCGGGGGGGGGGGGGAGAAACATGTCACGTTACTATAAAAAGTTCTGGAACCAACTAGCCCTCAATTTTAATGGTAAACTGTTGTTTGGGGTTACTGCCAACCGAC